>CAKALG010029040.1:0-16475 GCA_916700815.1 Helicolenus hilgendorfi | reverse complement strand
GTGTGTGTGCTCCTCCATCTGGATAAAAGTCCTCCTCCTTTTGTGATCATGTGACATCTAAAAATGAGGGATAAGTAGACCTGACTCATGGATGGACATTTTTAGCCCACACACTCACAGGAAATATCACGCAGAAATGAGCTCGCCAACACCTGTGGCTTTAGGTAAATATGATCCATGTTTACCTTTCATATGCGGTGGTGGCTGGGGGATGACAGGAGTTATGAGAGCAGAGCAAAATGCAGGAGCCACTGATTGGAATTATCTAAAGAATGTCTGTCTCGTCGTACCGGATATGGGGAACATGAGCAGACGGCTAAACTGATTAAGCCCGATTTGAAAGAATGATGGTACCGGAGGCGGTCGTGTGGATGTGACTGTCTCTCTCTTGCTCTCTCTCTCTCTCTCTCTCTCCCTCTCTCTCTCTCTCTCTCTCTCTCTCACACACGCACACACACACACACTACTTACAGCCAGTCCTAAATTATTGCCAAAGGAGACTTGAAACAAAGTGAATCATGCCATCCTGATTTGATAAGAATTGAGCAGCATGAAGGGGCTCATGCTGGGCAGTTAGAATGGGACCATATGGAGGCTCAAGGCCAGCTCCTATCTGCCAGCTGAGGCTGTTTATGAGACACTCCCACTGCTGCGGCACCTGATCCTCCTGCCCATCATCGAATTACACAGAGGGAACCATAATACGTATCTTTATGCCTCCAGCAATCTAGAAATGTGCGTTTGAATGCAGTTGGACACCGTAAAGCCCTCGTGATGAGTACTGGGATGAGACTATGCTGTGATTATAGTAATTATTCCAAGATTGTAGAAAATGGTAATGCTGCATGATCCACACTGCATATACTCAGATAGTCTGCAAGGACAGGAAGACTTACATACCCGCCTACACACTACACATTCAGACATAATCTCATATACTGTAGGGCATTGGGTTTTCATCTGAGATGTGCTTGCGTAATGGCCTGATTCTTGTTTTGTTTTGATTTTGAGTTGCAATGTTTAACCTTTTAAGACCCACAATAGACCAGTTTTTGTCTTTTTTAGGGGGGTACAGGAGGTCTTCAGGAGGTCAACAGTATATGTCACATAGAAGTGGTGTACATCATCTGAAAACTGGGAACCTTTTATAACCTCAAAAGATTAATTTGAGATGCAGCTCAGCACTGTGTGTCAAGTTGCTCTAGTCATAAATCCGAAATAAACATGAATTAATTAAATCATTAAAATAAATTGTAAAAGTGTATAAGGGCTTAGCCAGTAGGCGAAAATAACACATATATTGCATATATACTTCTTTCAAAAAACTACATGGTTTTTGCCAAAAACTGCATGTGATTATCATAAAGTGGGCATGTCTGTAAAGGGGAGACTCGTAGGTACCCATAGAACCCATTTTCATTCAAATATCTTGAGGTCAGAGGTCAAGAGACCCCTTTTGAAAATGGCCATGTCAGTTTTTCCTCACCAATAACCAAACTTTGGAGTGATATTTAGCCTCCTTCCAGACAAGCCAGCACGACATGGTTGGTACCAATGGATTCCTTCGTTTTACTACTTTCCTGATGATGATATGTATGTGATACCTTCATTTTATCTCTGAAACTCAACCTGCTACAGCCTCTGAAAGAGAATAAAGTCGATCAGGATCACCCTTGAGTCTCAGGGGGTTAAAGGTACAGTGTGTAGGATTTGGTGGCATCTAGTGGTGTGGTTGCAGATTGCAATCAGCTGACGAACCCTTTCCTCACTCCTCCCTTTCCAAGACTGCAGTAACATGAGCCGTGGAGTGCAAAACTGTCGCATCGCCGTTCAAAACCACAAACTGTGAAATAAGACAACCCAGTCAGTTTTTTGTGGGCTGCCGAGATCAGAAAACATTTGATTCAACAAGCCATTCAGATATTGCTCCCCTTCCTATGTCACATGCAGGCTCATTAGAATATATCACCCACAGCTTGAGAACGACCTTTGCAAAGATGCACCATATTTTTCTCGCAATCCAATTAGAGCAGACTGCACTTTTTAAGGAGGAGGTCTTAAAGAGACAGGTGCTAAAACAGAGCGTTTCAGACAGAGGGTGAATACAGGTATATTCAGACAGACAGTATGCGAATAATAATAATGTGCTTTTTGGACATAAAAGCATCTAAACGTTCTAGTAGAAACATAAAATATAAGTATGAACCTGGAAATGAGCATGATATGCCCCCTTTAAGCACCTGCATTTCTCTGTTGCCCCCCCTTTGACTTTTCCTCTTTACATCATCTCTTAGCTGGATGCTGCAGGACCTCCTGGAGGCACACTCCGGGAGGTATGACTTATGATGAAAGGTGACAACACGTGTTAATGGCAGACGAGCCATCCTTCAGCAACATGGTACAAGCTATAAGGCGTTGTAGGACATAAGCGCGGCTGTCCATCAACTTGATGCCAAAATTATGACCAAAACCTTTTAGCTGGAACAAGGCTAAGTGTCCATAATGAGATTATCTCCAGGGTACTGATGAAAGTGAGGCTTAAGATGAGTAATAATAGGTTCCCTCCCTGCTAATATAGTGGTATAAAGCTACATTTACCGTCTACAGTTTTCCTCTAAAAACATTCCTCAGGTCAAAAACCTGTAAGTAAAAACACACGCAACAGATTAAATCAACCTGGGTGAGTCATCTCCCTTGTGCTCTCTCAGTCTCTGTTTTCTCTTTCTCTGTGTGTCTCTTGTTGTCACCCCTCCATCTGCCATCACTCTGGTTCAGTGAAGTGCAAACCTTCATCAGACCCGCCGTGATAGAGAGAGACGGAGGGTGGCGGAGTAACAGGGCGAGAGTGGCAGAGGAAGATAGGGAAAGAAACTGGAAAAGGGTAAACTGAGGCGAGATCAGAAAAGTTGGAGAGATCAAAGGACAGAGCAGTGGAAAGAAAGCACAAGTGAGGTGGATGAAAGGAGACAGAGATAATAGCAGAGTGACTATTTCAGGGTCTCTTGCTGCACTTTTGTACCGCAGAATGTGACGCAGGTCAAATAGCTCGACCGAGGTATTTTTACATCATGAAGTAGAAGCTTCTTTTGATATAGTTTAGGGCTGTCAAGTGATTAAAATATTTAATCACAAATAAACGCATGATTGTCCAGAGTTAATTGGGATTAATTGCAAATTAATCTCACATTTTTTATCTGTTCAAAATATACCTTAAAGGGAGATTTGCCAATATTTAATACTCTTATCAACATGGGAGTGGGCATATATGCTTGCTTTATGCAAATATGTGTATATATTTATTATTGGAAATCAATTAACAACACAAAACAATGACAAATATTGTCCAGAAACCCTCACAGGTACTGCATTTAGCAAAAAGAATATGCGCAAACTCAAGCGCAACTGGGAACAACAGCTGTCAGTGTGTCAGTCTGGCATACTATGACTTGCCCCAAAATGCATGTGATTATCATAAAGTGGGCATGTCTGTAGAGGGGAGACTCGTGGGTACCCATAGAACCCATTTTCATTCACATATCTTGAGGTCAGAGGTCAAGGGACTCCTGTGAAAATGTCCATGACAGTTTTTCCTCGCCAAAATTTAGCATAAGTTTGGAGCGCTTTTTGTTCTCCTTCACGACAAGCTAGTATGACATAGTTGGTACTTATGATATTCCTTAAGTCTTCTAGTTTCATAATGTCGGTATCTTCACTCTACTTTAAAACTGAGTCCTCTACAACCTAAAAATTGCAAGTTGCGGATAACGCATTATTATCGTGTTAACTTTGACAGCCCTAATATAGTTATATGAGAGATCCTGCTTTTTTGTGTACATGTGTTCTTTTTCTGTGACCAACTTTACTTTAAACTTTTTGGTTAGTTTTTACACCGCTCACACAGAGCTGTACAAGCATATTAATACAATTGATTTGCAGATAATTGCAGGAAAAATATACAGGAAACAAATGAAAAAAGACACTCCTTCTTTCGTTACTTTGCGATTCATAGAAATTATCCATACATCAGCAGTCACAGTCTGTTCTTACACGTGGGATTTTACTAAATGAGCAGCTGTAAAAAGCAGCTGTTGCCTCATTCTTAAGAGCATTTATAATCAATCAACATTTCTAAAATTAAAACATTGTGAAAAGAGGACGCCCACTGTTTATTATAGAAACTATGCGGGGGTTTCAATCTTACAATAGGGTTTTTCTTAGCTGCAGTCAAGCCAGAAAAAATACCTTCTTTTGATATGTTGACAGATTGAAAAGTGAATCATCACTCAGCAACAGCTAGCCAACTTAGCTATGACAATGCACAAATGTAACGTTAACTTAACATGATGTGTTTTATCCAGTGGCTCCTGGTCTTTTTTTATCAGCCAGGAAGCTAAAGAACGAACAAATGGTCCCATGGTGGTCCACTGGAAGGGACGGGACTTCCCCTCTCTTTAGGTCCACATGGCAGTGTGTAATTGTTAATAAAAATATAAAGCAGGTTCATTATATGTATACACAGCCTCCTGTATATATGTAATTATTTTTTGCATATATTTAGCGCATATTTGGTGACACATGCAGCAGTGGTTGTCCAGTGAGATGTTAGTACTAAGGCATTGGTTTCCTTGAATTTCATGTTGAAGAAGTTTTCCTACAGATACGCTCTTTGTCTCTTCATCAAAAATGTAGATCGCACCAATTACTGTATGCTGTTGGATTTATTCTTGAGAGAGGACAACCGCACTCAACAATGACTATCTATCCACTAGAGCAGCAATTGTAGCAAACACAAAAGCTCCCACTGCCCTCTGTATGTAGGCTGAATCACCATCACTGTGTTCTATTAACTGTGATAGACAGCAACAAAATAGATGTTAATGAATATGGAAATGTCACAGATTAGAACAGTAAAGAGGACAGAAACAGACATAGAAAGACTGATGTCCTTCTTATCAACATGTCATTTGATGTGGCACTTTATTTGTGTTTAAAAGGCCTGAAGTATCATTAACAAGGGTTGAGTATTAGTGCGAGAGGTGGACAGATAATGGGAGAGAGGACAGGAGCGAGAAGAGGGGCTGTGGACCTAATGAATGCTGTTTTCATTTTCTCTTCCCTCTCCAAGGCAGGAATACGACTAATTATTACCTGCACTTGAATAGACCAGCACAGTTCCCATCACACACACGGCCTTCCACTAGTGGGGACAGCTTAGTTAATTAAACAACAGTAAATCTGGAGCAGGTAGCCGTAGCAGCAGCAGCCGGGCGCCACCATCACTTTTAATGAGGCAGCACTGGTGCTGAGGAAGGTGAAACATTTTTTTCAACAACACTGAGATAAAAATAAGGAACTAATAAGGAACGATAATAAAATAATAACTGTACTTTGAATGTTATACTGTCTTCCAGTAAAAGTTACAGTTCTCTACTTTGTTTCTTCATGAAAGTACTTCTTGCTTTGGCAAGTCAGGCCGTACTAAGGCACAGTGAAGTGGTGCTATGAGCTAATGCTAACGGTAGCATACTAACATGTTCACAATGACAATGCTAGCATACTTTTAGCAGGTGTACTGTTAATATGTTCATCCTCTTAGTGTAGCACGTAGGGCTGAAACGATTCCCAGAGTAACTTGAGTAATTATTTAATAATCGATGCAAATTTTTTGCATCAAAGCTTTGTTTAATCTCCCCGTGCTCCCGCGCTCCTTTTTTAAAAAATGTATTTATGCATTTCAGATGATGTTTTATTTAAAACCCAGGATGTAATATGGAACTCCAAATGCACTAAATGGGTTTAGTTTTGACAAAATATTGTTTGCATTTTAAGCAATAAATGATAATTTTTTAGATTTTCAAAAAAGGAAACCAATTAGTTGTGCATTTAAGAGACCCATCTAATTTTCTCTTTTGTATATTTAGCTACTATTGCTCCTTAATAGAGCAAAAGTATTTTAATGTTTTTTTGTTTTTTTATCAGATTACTCTATTAATCGATGGAATAATCGGTAGAATATTCAACTACCAAAATTGCTGCAGTTGCTATGCAGTTCCTAGTAGCACGTTAGCTAAAAAACATAGCTGGAAGTTATTATCAAGTGTGGCGAGCAGTCATGAATGGATTACTGGACGGGCCTACCGGACACAGACACAGGGGCCCAAAGTGTCAGGGGCCCCCTTTGGGTTTCACCTACAAAATGTCACTCAAAGAGACAGGTATACCACTCAGGAAGAGACTCAAAATGACCACAAAGAAACATAAAACAACTACAAAGAGACACAAAATGACCACAGAGAGAGACAAAACCACAGAGAGATGTGTAACGACTACAAAAAATGTCACAAATAAGTATCACAAAGTCTGTGTCTTTCTCCTGTGTAGGAGAGGAGGTGGGGGCTGCGCTCAGGGGGCCTATTGTCTCATAATCTGCTCATGTGAGCAGTAAACACTGCCAATGTGTTAAGATAGTTGTTAGCAATGTGGGTTTTCTTTAGTTATTAAAAAAGAAAAAATATTTTTATATGCTCTTTATCTTATTTGTCAAGAGTTCTTTGGTATTTTTGTATAACAAAACAGACATTATCTGTCTGTTTGTCTATGATTTTGCTTCGTAACATAGAGCTCCCCCTGCCAAATGTACAATGGGAGGTTAGAGGGAAGCTGTCGGCTGCAATATTTCACTTTCAGTTATTTTAATCACGCTCCTTATCTCACCAGCAGATCATACTGGAAAGGTGGAAATGAGGCAAATTGAGAGGGAGGGGGTGGGAAATGTGGCTTTCGATGTTAGTGGAGAATTCATCTCTCATATGATACGGCGATGCTTCACAGCTGCAGACTATATACAGCAACACATTGTTCGTGAGTGTTTCGTTGGCTGAGGTAAATTTAGCATGTTTGTATCTGTGGCAGGGCTGCTGCTTTGGATTGCATTGTATTTTATATTTTCTGCATATGAGGTTCTCACATATAACATGTATTTCTAGAGCTGATGATGAAGGACTAATATTTAGTGCACTTTGTGATTGTCACACTTTTGTCCCCACATTATAATTTATTCATTTGTTGAAATTAGCATTTCAATGTTTTTATGACCCCCAACTTCTCCATTATTATTTATTCATTTACTTTTCTCTATACGCTCCTGCTCTTTACTACTGCCTTGTCCTCATTTCCCAACAGGGACCATTAAAGTTTCATTTTGCCCTACCTCAAGTAAGGTAAACAGACTCATTAAGCAGGTTGCGATCACAGATGAGCAGCGCTACAATGAAGTTGACACACTGCAGGAGCACATCACACGTAGCATGGGGAAATCAACACTCCCTCTGGGGGAGAGGCTGCTGATGACTGCTGCATGGCCGTGGCCACAGGTGCAACACAAGCTAATACTCAGAAGGACCTATTTCTTCTTTAGCTGTGCTACACATGCTCACAAACACACCTACACACATATTTTTTAAAATCAAGGACAGGGTTATATTTGCATATCCTGCTTTCCTTTAAAAGCAATTTGGTGTTGAAGCTTTCAGCCATGCCCTTCCACATTTAAATGCACAAATGACTGGTTACATTTTTTCAAGTGTGCTTCAGTAGTTTAAGGTGAATACATGTTTGATTAAGAATTATGATAAGAGCTTGTAGTTGAAAAAAACATGCAGCATGTTGCATGAAACAGCCACCTGGCTTTAGCCTGTCCTGAACGCTGTGTGCTGCTCCCTTGTGGTAGAGCCTCTTGGCTAACAGCTGAGCTGAACGCCCACAATGCTTTGTTCTGTCAGAAATGTTAAGGATCAATAGTAAGAGCTTGTTCAGCAGCAGTAGTGTTTCTGTGATAGTATCAGTCCTGGACTCAGAGTTCTCCACCAACCAACAACAGCACACAGGGCTCCAGACTAACTTTTTACATTGGTTGCACTGGTGCGCCTAACTTTTAATTTAGTTACTTTACACGACAACTGGATTCTCGCAATGTCACAAGATCACGGGATAATCTCAGCATCGAATGTCACACGAAACCCCATCTTGTCAGGCTCCCAGTAATGCGTTTTTGTCCGGCTCGCCAGACAACGGACCAATCAGCATCCTGAGAGGAGCTACTGCAGCTAGGGGCGTCGTTAACGTGTGTGTGACACGACACAGAAAGGCGACAGTTGGTTCTAAACAGCAATAATATTGCATATTGCACACTTGAGCCGATCGTTATCACCGCTGGGGAAATTCCTTCGCCGCAACAGCCCTAGTGCTCAGAGCAGATCAGCTGTTAGGCAATCGATCGAAGCAGAGGAGAAATTAGCAGTGAAGTTTTCTCGTGTTATTAAATGTACTGTGCCCACACACACACACTTTTTTCTCTCCCCACTTGTGAAATGAATCTGGAGCCTCTGATCAGGATTAGGCATCTTACCGGGGACCAGGGAGACAGGAGGTGGAGCAGTGACCTCCACCGGTAATGTCGGTGTGGGCTAGGCCGTTCAGAGCTGGGGAGAGGTGCACTGCAGTCAATCAATAGTTCTCTTCATTTTGAATCACCAGTATGTTTTAAGGTTGTGATGTTGCTTGAGGGAGGAGTACAGGATGCGGTTTCATACACACACACACAGAAACAGACCTGCTGAAATGTCAGGCACACTGTTTCTATCAATGAAAAAGTTTAGTTGTCCTTGACAGATTTTTGGTCGCTCTCTGGAGCCCTGAGCACAGCATATTTGGGATTTTTTACACAAATTGGATTTCCCTTCTTTCCCCGAACTAAAATAGCCCGTCCTCATGCAGAATCAATTTCACTCAATTAAAACTGTGAGGAGCTCCGGTGCTGCTGGGTGCAGCGAAACACAGAGCGAACCCTGTGGACCAAGATGAACTTTCCAAAGATCAACTTGTCACAGTGACTCAGGAAACATCCCTGAGGTGAGCCGTGGGTGACAGCTGCTGCTGTTCCACTGGCACAGGTAAATGCCAGAAACCCCACTTGGATACACTGGCTTTCCGACACGCAAATACATACACACACACCGCTGTGTCTTAAAAGAACCTAAAAGGAACACAAGCAGGCTTAGCGTTAGTCACACTGTCACCACAGAGAATAGAGACGGATGACACAGAATGAGTGCATGGGTGCGCTTGTTTTTTTTTTGGTTTTTTTGCAGATTCATACAGACTCTCTTTCTCTCTCTAACACACACAAGGACACAGGATAACCAGAGATTGAGATGCAGCCCTTCACTGTAATTGTTCAGCATAAACAGAACAATAATAGAAGTGTTTTTTTTTCTCTGTTTCTTCCTGGAAATTGTAGCTGAATAACTATTGGGAGACAGTTTCATAATACAGCATTATTACTGCACAAAAGACTTAAATTCCTCCATCACACATCCATTCATCTATATGCAAATGTCTAATATTATGAATCCATTTTATGTGATGGTTGCGTATACAGTACACGTCAGTGTGTGGGTGTGTTAACACATGATGTAACAAAAAAACAAAAACAATGCAGCCTTAAGAAAAACACACTTACGCAATGAGCTCCTGATCTTTTTTGAGAGGTAAAGATCTGAATGTTGTTGTGCATTGTGAAATATTTTTTTTATTTTTTTTTGCCTATTTTAACACTTTTAATCACATGTTTTTTTGGGGAGTAAATTGTTTTAATGTTGTATTATGATTGTTTTTACCCTTTTATTTAAAGCACCTTGAGATTTTGCTGTATTTTTAAAGTGTGCTACATAAGTTAGATTATTATTATACCTCTCTCATCTGCTATCATTAGTCTGATAGTATTGCAAAAAAGAAGAAGACATCCAGTCTTGTTTCGATCTGAAAGTAGTTGCTTCATTATCCAGGTTTTCTTATTGAGCTGCAGTACTGAGGGCGACCACCAGGTGTCTGTAGAGTAACAGGGATGTACTCCACGTTACAGAATCACATCCCAAATGAAGACATATCTGATTTTCACTTGACCTGTTCCTTCTCTTCTGCCTACTGCTGTGCTGGTTTAACATTTGTCACACACACATACACACATACACACACCTCCATGCTAAAAGTAGCACCAGCGGGCTCCAACACAGCAGCATTAGTCACACTGTCACCATGCAGAGAGCAGCCAGAGGAAGCAAAGGGACAATCAGTTCAGAACCAACATTAGATTACAAGTATCATAACTAATGCTGAAATCACATCAACGTCAGGTTGGTTATCATTTACAGTTTTTTTGCAATTGCTAAAACACAATTTCTGAAACTAGGGGCCCTTTTTGTTAAAACTCTGCACACAGAAACCAAAAACATACACAAAATAAAGATATATTAAATCTCTTGCAAAAACAACACTTCATTCAAAACTATATACAGTAAACTCTTCTAAAATGGTATTTTTACATTACAACATATGCAGAAACGACAAATAAACAGTTTCTTCCACATGCCAACGGCACACTGATGTGCTAAGTATAGAGCACTATTATCCAGAGTCTTTGGCATTTTCATTTGTAGCGTGCTGTAAATAAAGACTCTGAACACAAATGCAACAGGGAAACAAACAAATGTGTTTATTCTCAATACTCATAACAGAATCATACTCATAACTCTCTCTCCAAAATTGGCCTCTGTTGTTGTGCACACCAAAGAGCAAACCTGATTCCTATTTATAGTGTTCAAGCTCTGATTTCTAAGCGATGTAATTGGTTACAGGTTTTTTTCACAGGTGAATTCTGGGTGCAGGTGATTGATGGTATTTCAATGATAGTGTTTAACAAATAACACACACAGAAATAAAGGTTTGAATGAGCCTATATATATTTATTTATTACTTCCTATGTGGCTCGGTGTTATTTCGGTTAGTGGTATGTTGTTGTTTTTTGTTTTGTTTTTTAGCTTGCTTAGTGGGCATCCTTCTTAAGGGTAGGGGTATTTATGTCCCAATACATTGGCTCCATGCCATTACCACACCGGCGAACGCCTGCGGTGCGCCGAGAAGGCGTAGTCTGCACACCATTTAAAAGACGTATCATCTGATGCATATGTCAAAAGTGGCGTGTTGACCTCGATCACATGGCTGATACAAACACAACAGGGGAAATCTTGATGCCAACAATGCAATCTTAAATTGATGAATAAAGTCGGTATATACTTAATATACAGCGGAGCAGTCAGCAGGATTGCTTGTATCATTTTGTCCCTGTGGCAGACAATGATCACCTTGATCGCTCTGACAGATCCATGCTTTGTTTAAAGTGACGCCTCCTTCCCGCCGGCAAACGTTTTCCCCTCCGTTTAAGAGGCATGCTCCTACCTCCCTACTCATCAGCACTTCTCGCTGGATTGTGCCCCGGCTGTATGAAATGGAGAGCACCCATTGCTTTCTCTGTGTCTGTCTGTTCAGGTGGATTGCAGATGAGTCTTACCTACCAGCCCTGATTGTTGATGTGTGGTTCCTGCTCTGAGTACCGGAGTTTAAGAGGCCCTCCTCCACCCAGCAGCACTCTCTCAGCCAGCTGACTCCCCTTACCACTTTACTCTTTGTTTTCTTTTGTTTATTCAACATATTCAAAGTTTGGTTAATTCAACAATATTGCTACTAGTCAGGCCTGCTGATTACAGTTTTTTGCAAACACAAAAACATGTACTTGTGGCACAATTGTTGAAACCAGCACAATGTCTGCTTTACACTACCTTTGAAACTCTTAAACAGACTTTATATAAATAACTACAATCGGTTCTCTACATTAGACAGCTGGTATTTACGACACCAAAACTTAAACAAAACTATACATGAATGAGAAAGCTGCATTTA
Source organism: Helicolenus hilgendorfi (assembly GCA_916700815.1). Lineage (NCBI taxonomy): Eukaryota > Metazoa > Chordata > Actinopteri > Perciformes > Sebastidae > Helicolenus > Helicolenus hilgendorfi. The sequence goes on along the minus strand of CAKALG010029040.1, from coordinate 4,679 downwards.
GCTCAGGCCCTGCGATGGATTCAACTTACGCACATGAGGGTATCTGTATATGTGATGGATCTCCAAGTAATATCCCTGCAAAAAACAGGCTTCACCTCATCTGACGGTGATCTGAGTTGGTCATGTTACGTAGGAACACCAAACGGTTGTGGTCAGTTTAAACCACAATTGGTAAACTGGAAAAAGAGTGGTGAGAATTGAGTTTTAGATATCATTAATTAGAATTGCAATTGGCAATAATATGGATATATTGACTTGGAATTATAACACAAAATTCTAACTAGTGAAAAGGCAATTGTTGATAACTATAATTGCTATTACCGCTACTGATTAAATGTTAAAAGGGCTTTCCATACAGGCACAACCTGGCATATGTGTAGAGGCCACAGTTCAGTTCATCCTCCACATGTTCTGTTTTGAGTTTAATGACCGCGCTTCCCAGAAGCTGTTAAGGTTTGTTATGAGTAGACGTTGACACACATAAAGTCTTAAAAACCTACCTACAGCCACGCTTGCTGCTTAAAAAGACATGTGACAACCACTTAGGCATGTAAGCATGTAAGCAGACCACTTTGTTGAAAATACCATCTTAGTGTATCAGAGGTCACTGTGTTCATACAACCACTCAATTATGTGTCATTTCCTTGTTGTGTAAAAGACAAATGTTACCTTGTAAATGCCTGCTGTGTCTTGTAGTATTGGTCTGCTGTCAGCGCTGCATTTGCACGGTACATTCAGGCAGAAAGGACATTTTATTCACACTACAGCCACTTTAAATTCAGTGCTTTGCTGGTGGGCTCAATTCTGACGTATGAGGCTCAGAGCACACCGCCGACGACATGATTCTCTCCCTGAACAGCTCCACTTACAGCTACGCTGTTTTTTTATCAATGATAATGAACAATACCTCTCTTGCTAACTCTATGTTGTGTCTTATTCTGTGTCTGACAGTAAAGGGGAGGCGGCAGCTATCGAGACAGAGCTTGTGAGGGACTACAAGTTTGGACAACAGCAGCTGATAGAGATCTGGGGACAAGCATGCGCCATCGCCATCACTAGGGTCTGCACACCTCCTATTTTCCAGATCTCCTTTGTTGTTAGCATTTGTTTCTGTCTTTCTTGCTTGCTTGCTATCCTTACTTTACTCGTAGTAGAACTCTGCACAAGGCAAACTCTTCATGTTTTTAATTTATTCATAATCCTTCCAAATGTATGTAGTCATGGGTTGATCCAGCTGACACTATCGCTATACAGCCCAGTCGCCAGGAAAAAATCGTAGCAATATACGTTTCTGCAAACCAGGGATACGTTGAATGTCAACGTTTTTGCATTCGGTCGGAGAAAGTGACAAAGTATATCGAGCGACTGTTATTAAAAGTTACGTGGTAAAATAACGAGTATATTAAGTGAAAAATTCCACTAAGTGCGAATGGGAGGGGTCAAACAAACACAGGACTTTCACCCTGGAGCCCGCTGATCGTGTCCCGCGTGAAACCAAAAGTAAACGTTGAATTTATGCGTGTTGTGTAACGTCACATAAGAAAATCCGCTAATGGGGGTTATTTATTTACGCTAGTTAGGTTGTTACGTTACATTGTTACTAGGGCTGTCAATCGATTCAAATATTTAATCACAATTGATCACACATTTTTTATCTGTTCAAAATGTACCTTAAACAACAAACCAGCAACAGCTGTCAGTGTGTCAGTGTGCTGACTTGACTATGACTTGCCCCAAACTGCATGTGATTATCATAAAGTGGGCATGTCTGTAAAGGGGAGTCTCATGGGTACCAATAGAACCCATTTCCATTCACATATCTTGAGGTTAGAGGTCAAGGGACGCCTTTGAAAATAGCCATGCCAGTTTTTCCTTGCCAAAATTTGGCGTAAGTTTGGAGCGTTATTTAGTAGAACATGGTTGGTACCAATGGATTCATTAGGTTTTCTAGTCTCATATGATGCCTGTATCTTTAGTCTAGCTTAAAAACTGAGCTACAACCTAAAAATTGCAAGTTGCGTCAATATGTTAAAACAATGAATGGCGTTAAAACAAATGTGCGTTAAAGCGTTATTATCGCGTTAACTCTGACAGCCCAGTTGTTATGCTATTACTTTAACACAAACCATGTTTTTTTTCAAAAAATTTCTGGCGACTGGGTGACGCTATAAATAAAAGCAGAGACAAATAACATCTTTCCTATATGTTTTTATGGCAGTTTTTGGTTTTATTGTGAAATTGACCTTTGCTTGAATGTGATATAATGCTTTCAAAGCTCTTTTCCTTGGATCGTTAAACCAGTGGCACCGAACGCTCAACAGCGGTTGCCATTTAGTGTGTGTGTGTGTGTGTGTGTGTGTGTGTGTGTGTGTGTGTGTGTGTGTGTGTGTGTGTGTGTGTGTGTGTGTGTGGGTCTGTATTTTTACCCTTACAAACTAGCAATTCTGTTTTTTTTATTTTTGCATATATTTTGTGATATGTTTTCCATGAGTTTGAGAGTTGTATCTTCTCTTTTGCTTTGCTGTGTCTTTGTTTTGAAATGAAACAGGAAAGTTTAACACTACAAACATTAATAATTGTTTGAAAATGTCACACAACGCTTATTTTATCATCTACCCTTTCACCAGTCTCATAGCTGTCAGTATTAACACAAAGAAAAATAGTTAAATCAAAGGAAGTCATGCAAATTTATCCAATTACTATCTTTTTTCTGCATAAAGCCATCCAATCCAGAACCACTAAAAGCTCAAGTCAAATAAAGTCAAACTGTGGTCTCAACAATCGCACTCCTGTGCAAATCTGTTTAATTGCTGCACATTCTGTCACTCTGGGCCTCAGTAATCATTACAAAACTCAGTGAGATCCCGGTGTGACTGTTTGATAGAACAGGAGGGCAAAAAGTCACAGCTGCTGCTACTTATACTTTTCCTAATTTGCATTAACTTCCATAGAAAAATGTCTGATTATTATGTAGAGGAAATGTTCTAACTTTCTGTGACATGTACTTCCAAACATTTGAGGTGACTCACCTCGGGGCAGAACACCTGAGCTCACTCTGTGGCAGCGCTCCTCCACCACAGCTCTTCTTCTCTGTGGTCTGGACTGTGTCAAGCCAAGACTGTGTGTGTCAGTGGAGGGCTGTTAGGAACACATGTGGTTCCCTTTGACCAGACCACTGGCTTGGTTTAACGCCACACTGGTTTCCTCAGTGGGCTCTTCAACGATGATGAATAAGAGTCTGAGCTGCAAGACACATGAAACCTTGTGCTGCTGTCAGAGGGAGGATGAAGAGAAAAATAAGGAAAGGGACAGAGACAGAAGCAGAGACACAAATGAGTTTTTTACAGGAAAAAGTTACCAAAATACACATTGATAAAAGTAATAACAGTAGTTTAATAGGAGAGCTTTAATATCTCTCCTCAGAAAAAGCAAAGAGACAGACCTGAGGAAGAGAAAAAGAGAGACAGCCAGCAACATTAGCATTAATTTGGAATCATGTTTGTGTCCACCTGATAAATGTATGTCCAATATTCACTCTGTTTTAGCTCTGTTTTTGGTCTCTACCAAGCCGCTCGATATACTACGTCACTTGCTCTGACCGAATGCAAAAAAACTAAAAAATATATAATATTCAACATATCTGTGGTTTGCAGAAATGTACAATGTCAACATTTTTTCCTGGCTACTGGGCTGCTTTTAGCTCTGATTTGGTCACCACCAACTCCTGAGGCAAATATCTGTGTCTTTAGCTGCTAAATGCTCCATTATGTTCACCAGCTGGTTTCTAACCGTGTCTTTGGCAGACAGACAAAATTAGTGACTATTTAATGGAGCATTTAGCAGCTAAAAAGCAAGGTATTTCCCTCAGGAATTGGTGGGGACCAAAGCAGAGCTAAAAGCAGACCAGTCGCCAGGAAAAAACTTTAACTAAGTAGTTTTGTTGCCTAAACCTAACCAACCGTTTCCCAATGTTAACCACATGGCATTGTGCGTTTCTGCAAGCTTAATACGAAACTGATATGAAACATATTTTTGATTCAGATACGTCCACATCCAACGTATCCAGAAACAACAACAGTGCCAACATTTTTTCTGGCAACTGGGTTGTCTAAAACGAGAGTGAATACATCCGGCAGGCGACAAAAGCGACTTCAAACGAATTGCAATGTTGCTCTTTGTCTACTTGATGTGTAAATATGCAAACATGCATCATATCAAATTTATAAAGTGATAATAAGTCAATATTGTCTTTGCAGCTTGTTGCGATGCCCCCAAGTGGCCAAGAAACATAAAACAATGAATGCAAACTAGTGTTTGTTTTAGTGTGACATTTTAGTCATTATTGCGGTCATGATTGGTGTTTATTTTATGCATTTAATTAGTTACATTTTATAGGAATTCTTATTAAACACTACAACTGTATATTGTCTAACCAGATAAAGCTATTACATTCTTGGGGGGTGACAAAAACAAGCAGACACAACAGTTTAAAGAAAGTGAAGTGGAAAAGAGAAGAAGTAAAAGCTGAGACAGGCAGAGTGGCAGCATCAGAGACTTAATGTTCTCCCCTCAGTGTGTGTGATTAAACCCACCACATCCACTTCCCCTCTATTATCATCAGCCGCCGCTGGCCCCATGCCTGGCCCTCCACCAGCATAGCCTTACTAGACAAACATGGC
>CAKALG010029032.1:0-11322 GCA_916700815.1 Helicolenus hilgendorfi | reverse complement strand
CTCTCCCCGGCAACGTCCTGCCGCTGTCGGGGAGAGCCTAACCCCCTGCCTCACTGTTGCCAAAATGCTACAGTATTTGTCTATTGCGTTACTGCCAGTTCGTCCCACTCTTGTACATACAGCGGTAGAGAATTGAAGATGAAACTTGGAAATTATCATTGGACCAACGCGATGTAAATCTTCTATTCTGCTGGTTGTTGATTGGAGGATGTCCTCCTTTGGGTCGTCATTTTACGTGTTTTGCCCAAACACAGATTAGCATGAAAAAAATGAAATACACTGAATTGATAGAAGAGGTCCCCTACTCAAGGGACGACAGAAGCACCAGCCCGTCCTCCCTTGCACCCACCACCACTTTCTTGCCTGCCCTGCAGGTGTCGATGTTGGAGCTTTTTAATTAGAATTTATTAGATAATGGATTTTTTTCCCTAAGAAGAGAGAAAATATTTAATAAATGAGAATAAGGTAATAAGGGGTAATGGTTTATTTCAGCCAGTTACTCTTTTTTTTAATCATTTTGATCTCCCTCTTGCCTCTCAAAACATTGAGGAAGAACAACCTCCTCTGCCTCTATAGACCAACCTCCACTGGTGAGAAGTTACCTATGACTAAGAAACATTCAATCACCAATCTTAAAATTCTGTTACGTGCGCTGAAGATCACACCGTCTACATGAATTAAGATTATAGGTTCAGCAAACTAAATTTGGCAGCTATGGCATCGTGTTTTGCTCCAACCTGCTCTTATTCCCAACTTGTCACATACTGTATGGTTATATGGACGCTTGATCAGGATTTATTTTTATTTTCAGAATAAATTTGGGTACTCAGAAATGTCCTTAACTAGCATATCAGTGGTACCACTTTTATTGTTCTAGAACACCTTTTTATGAGCAAAGAAATAATAATAATAATCCCCTAACTCGTTCTCACACTCTGTTATTGACACAAATATCAAGATGTCAACACTGGATGAAGTAAACTTACTGTGAGAGTAAGAGATAAAGTAGTTATTTTTGCCGGTGTATAGTGTTGTGCTTAGCAGCAAGGACACCGCTGGGGACACGTCTTCAGGCTTCTGTTACGACTCATCAATCTAAAATTGTCTCCTAATCAACAGGCAGAGAATGGCCTGTGATGCTTTCACTGACCAGCCCTCTGTAGCGGAAAGGGAGGCGGCATTGCTGCAACAGTGTTGTTGTTTTTTTGCCATTTGAGGAGGACAGTATTTATTGACACTAAAACTAACTATAAAACACAGTACTTTTAAAAGTTCATTTTAGACCGTGTTGCTATAAACTAAGACAGTTAAAGGGAGTAGGTCTGCTTTTATTTAGCTACTACAGTGAAGCTACCAGTGGTGCCAGGTCAGGAAAATTCAGAACTTTGTTGGAAAAGGAAGAGCTTTTTAGGTTGAGGACAAGTTTATTGAATGTTTTGTCCACCTCCTACAAGGAATACAGGGGATCCAAATAGGTCCCCGAGGAGCGAGAAACCTCCACCCCACTTCCACAAAGGGTGAAGAAAGTTTTCCTGGGAGCTCAAACCAGTTACCCAGGGGACCAACACAGACTGCCCACACCCTCAGCTCTCACCCATTCTACCCATCATCAGCAATAAGACAGCAACCCCACTTTGGTCACCACCACCCACTTTCCCAGACCCAACAACTCCCACGAGGCCTCCGGCACTAAACCCCTCCCCCCCTTCCGACAACTCACATCCATCCTCCCAGGTAAATTCAAACCCACCTATCACATGGCCAAACCTCACGGGAAGCTCCAGGACTGCTCATTCAGGGGACAAAAGCCAGTCCTGGTGCTTAGTGACTCCAACATCAACAGAATCCCGGCACACACCAACCCAGAAATTCAGCTTGACAGTTACCCTGGAGCAAACATTTACCATTTTGTCAAAACATGCGAAAAAACACGACCAAATCCTACCATAAAAATTGTCATTCTCTCCATCGGCATCAACAACAAGGACCAGGACCCCGAGCAAACCTCCTGCCAACAACTTAAAGCCCTGTATAAACAGGCAACAGTTACCTTCCCCAATGCTGACATATACTTTCCAATCATGAATTTCTCTCCCAACCTCACCCCAAAACAAAAGAGCAACCTGAAATTGATTAATAACACCATAGCAACATTCTTCCCATTCCTCTTAGAGATATCCACAATTGCGTTTCGATTAGTCGTAATGACATTAGAGCGTAAAAGAATGCTGTCATATACAGCGGCAAAACATATCACAATTGCTGATCAAATGCTTTGATATAGAGTAGAATACAATAGCATCATATAGAGCGTGATATAATGCTGACATATAGAGCTGAATAGACATTCCTGTGGCATCATCATTTATGATCTCACAGAGGCAACATTCTATGATGTCAATGATAATGTTGCAGTTTATGTAACATTATCATTTATGATGTCACAGAGGCAACATTCCATGATCTCAATGACGATGTCAAAGGAATGTTAGTTTAATCTGAATGACAGAAATCATTGACTTCAACGGAGGAACTATGACTCCTACTATGTTGATGTTAATTAAAAAAAGAAAAATACACAGTAGGTGTACGATAGTACAATATTTATGCCACCGTAATGTTCAAAGTTGCATACTGATATATTTTACCGGAAATAGCATGCAATTGGCGTACTATTGGTTTTATACTAAGGTTTCGGACCTACTAAAATATCTCACATACTGTTTTAGCGTACTAAATAGCATGTAAGTATGGAATTTTGGCCGCAACCACAAACTGTGACATCACTGATGAGGTCACAGTTTATGTGACATGATCAGAGATCATTGACTTCATCAAGGGAACTGTGCAAAACTACATTTAGAAATCCACCTGAACCCAACCCGGTACACAACACATACACACATTACACACAACCAGACCCAACTGACTGTCCTAACCCTGAACCGAAACCCAACCCTGACCCGGGGTGGAGCTCATCATCCAATGTCCTTAACCTCTCCAAACTTTTCAACCCCTCCACAGCGCAGCTCAACTTACTGGAGAGGGGGCTTTCATTTGTTCCACGCCCATCCAAATATGACTGGGAGCCTCGGGTTATTGACTCGTTCTCTTGGGTTAATAACTCGTTCCCTCAAGTTACTTACTCATTCCCTCGAGTTAGTGATTTGTTCCCTCAAGTTAGTGACTCGTTCCCTCGAGTTCAGTAACTCTTGCCCTCAAGTAAGTAGCTCAAGGCAGGATTTACACATTCATGTTTGGATTTAATACAGCTTTATTTTGATCTTGGACTGTAATACGAGGATATAGTGATACAGTGGACGTCGTTGTTTTTATTCTTATATTTATTGTTTTTATTTCAAATATTTTTATTCTTGTACTTTTATTGATCTTACACCTCCCCATATGCCATCTACTGTGTTCCCTCTGTTATTGATGACTGTGCAGTATGAATGTGTATATGTCCCTGTGGACTGTAGAAACTGAATTGCTCTCCGGGGATAAATAAAGCTATCTGTATAAACTAATCATGTCTCTTCAGTCGGAAGTAAAAAGGAACCAAATTATGAATCTATCCCTCACAGCAGTTCTACATTGCAACTTTTTACAAACAACAACTAGCCCATAGTTATATGGAAAAGATTGCTATTTGTGTATTTCTTCACACTGCTGTATATTGAAACATATATATATATATATATTGCCTTGCGTTGACTCTGTGTTTACAGGATTACTGCTGTTCTTGTACCTTAGTTTAGTTCAAATTCGCTGCCGCTGTTGTCACCTGAATTTCCCCACGGGGATCTTATCTTAATGCAATAGGTCTTCAACTTATTACTTGTACAGCACAGCATAGGTAGCAATTGACTTAGTCTTGTATAACCAAGTACTCTGAACCTTTTAATGTGAAAAAGACACTTGTTGTTTTGGAAAAATTTGATCAGCGCTGCCTAGTTTGACCGTTTGGTTGGAGTTTGTGAGTGATTGACAGCTGGCTCTCATAGACGGCAGATGGACAGCAGACCTCAGATCAGCTCTTACTGCTTGTTTTCCTCCAGTCTGTGAAATCTTGCAGATGCTGTTAAGAGCACTGGAGGACACAGAGGAACATGTCATTTTTTTCAGGTTACCAGTTTCATGTTCTATTGTCACAATATAGCGACCGTTTTATAAAAATAACTTTTTTTAATCATATTTGCTCCAATCTGCCTACATCAGCTTTAACTCTTTGCAAAAGTGAATTGTTTCAAAAACACCTAAGCAATGGGGAAAACAAATGTTCTGAGCAATACCCGCTGCTCCTCACCAATTATACTAATAAAACAAACCACTGGATAATGGGAAAAGGTTTATTTGTACTTCATGGAATATACAGAAATAATGGAAAGGAAGCATTTTTGAACAAAAGGGGAAACTGAACCAGATTCATACCACAGAACCAAGTGCAACACGTAAAGTGGCATGTTCCCTCTTACTTAGGTTTCCATCAGTTTGAGAGCTGCAATAAGTTTCTTGCTGGACGGGCGAAGGCTCAGGACCTCTTCTAATCCCCCCAGGAAGCAGTCTCAGCTTTTTCAGTTCATCCATCCCAGCACATATGTGAACCCTTATGCAGGGTTTCAGAAAGGCATCACAGCCTATTTGGGAGGGAAAACGATTACATAACATTTTTGTCAAGACATTTGATGTGCTACAGCTTGTTTATGCGTGTCATTAAAAAACACAAGTAAGAATTACATTAATTTATATTGGCCAGACCTTCATCACAAGCTGTCCGATCGTGGATAACTGAGAACAAGGACACATATCTGAAAGTGGAAAAAAGACAAGAAAATATGAGTATACTGTATCTAGTTACAAGTGCAGGGATAGGCAACCATTATAATGCCTTGATATGCTGAGAATATGACGGTGTTCATTCCCAACACACTGATCAGACACCCTTAACCAGAGAGACGTAAACTAGTGAGATTAGCTGGTGTAATGTTTGGTGGTATTGAAATATTCCATAGTATATACAGTCACTGGACGGTTATTTTGCCCTGACCTCCAAAACAAGGTGAACAAGTAAGGGACAATGTACCGCGAGCCGGTTATTGTTGTGAAAGAATGCTCGCGGAGTGGTGGACCCCTACGCGGAGCTCTCATCCCCCCCAAGGGGATTCTTTCACAACAATGACTCGCTAGCTGTACATTATCCCGCTTATTACACGGCTACTTACTGAAGAAATAAATATTTTGAAACAAAAATGGTCCGCCAGAGTCCGACATCAGAGCTTCCCCATAGAAACGGTCTGTAATGCAAAAATTACAGACCGCAGAATGCCGTGATTGACCAATCAGAATCGAGTATTCAACACAGCCGTGTGATAATCGCAGATAACTGATAGAACATGGACGTAATCTGAAAGCGAAAGACAAGAAACCATGAGTTTACCAGGAGATTGGAGCCTCCATCAAGGATACTGATTTTAGAGAATCAACATCAAATTATATTAAAGTGTGTGGATCAGAGAGAGAGAGAGAGAGAGAGAGAGAGAGAGAGAGAGAGAGAGAGAGAGAGGGGTTACTCGCACCGAACAATCTTCAGAACCTGGGTGAAGTATCCAACGAGGACACCTACGCCTATTATTCGATTCATATTTACATGATTCTATCATTATGCAAGTCGTCTGTCAGCGCAGGCATCTCTTTTCTCTTGGACTCTTTACCATCCAGCCTCTCTCTGTTATTTCTACACCAAATGAGTTACCTCAGTGGTTGAAAATAAACCCATTTTGGTGTCTGGACCCTCCTGCATTTACCACTCTGCTGGGTTGGGTTTCTCTATTTACCTCCAGTAATGGAAGACTGAAATGACCATTTATCTTCTGTATTACCGGCGTCAATCTTTGACTTACATCCATTATCTGTAACCACTTATCCTTTACAGGGTCGCGGCGGGGGGGCTGAAGCCAATCCCAGCTGTCATTGGAGAGAGGCGGGTTACACCCTGGACAGGTCGGCAGACAATCACAGAGTGGACACGAGGGCTGCAGTCCAAAAGTCCAAAAAATGACGTCCTAATGTCTTTTCCTCGAGGTCAAGGATGTGAAGGTGAATTCATAAGGACTTAGGAAAAGACAACCGGGCTATTAAGAGAATCCAACTGCACTTACACATTAGGCTCCGTGATTATAACGCGACAGCAGATATTAATGACGTGGGGCATATTCCGAAGATGGACTACAAAAAAGCAAATCTTACACTTGGCCACAGTTATCAAATGTAATTTATATACAACCAAAACATCACCACATGCACCCTCCCATGTTCTTTTTTTTTCATTTTAATAATAAGAATTAATAAAGTTTTGAATCAAAGTCAAGGTAAAAAATAAATAAACAGCTCCTTCAGTGACAGGCTGCTTCCCCTGCGGGAGGAAGGAGATCTTTCTTCCTGCTGCTGTCACACTTTACCATCAACACTGCTCCCAGTAGGCCACACATACCATAAGGGACAATTATCTCATGGGCAATATCAATTAAACTGTTCAATATCAATATTTCCTATGTGCAATATTGTGAATTCAACCATTCAGTGTGTCTACTGATAACACGGTGGCACAAATTTGTTTTAACGCCACAAATTTCTTTAACGCATTAACGCAACTTGCAATTTTTTAGGTTGGGCTCAGCTAGTGTGACGATACTGACTTCTGAAACTAGACACCTAAGGAATCCATCGGTATCATGTCATACTAGCTTATAGTGAAGGAGGTTGAATAACGCTCCAAACTTACGCTACATTTTGGCGAGGAAAAACTTGCATGGCCATTTTCAAAGGGGTCCCTTGACCTCTGACCTCCAGATATGGGGTACCCACGAGTCTCCCCTTTACAGACATGCCCACTTTATGATAATCACATGCAGTTTGGGGCAACTCATAGTCAAGTCAGCACACTGACACACTGATAGCTGATGTTGCCTGTTGGGCTGCAGTTTGCCATGTTATGATTTGAGCATATATTTTATGCTAAATGCAGTACCTGTGAGGGTTTCTGGACAATATTTGTTATTGTGTTGTGTTCTTAATTTATTTCTAATAATAAATATATACATACATTTGCATAAAGCAAACAACAACAATAACTATGGACAATCATGCGATTAATCGCAAATAAATATTTGAACAGATTGACAGCCCTCGTACAAATATTTTCGGTTCATAATGAAGCCGTGGCGGGCCGCCACAGTCGAGGTAATTAATGGGAAACACCGTCATTGATTGTATTTGTCCGGCTGCTCTTCAGTTTCCATTCAGTGTATTGATCCAAAACACCTCCAGGTTACCCTCCTTACCCACACCCACACACACATACACACACACACACACACGTACCATCTGTACCGCTGCATTGTGCCGAGCTATCGCTGTGTTCTACAATAAACCAGTTGTGATGTAGGCACAGGACTGCACTGTGCAACTGCCAGTAGAGACATAATAGTCTATGGCAGGTAGTGTGTGTGTTATCTCTCTGATTCGGTCCCCTTCCTCCCTCTCATTTTCTCTCTCTGTCTCCCCCTCCTCCTTCTCCTCCACCTCTGCTCCGCTTAGAAACAAGATAAGTTTGTTGAAAACTCTTTGTTGTTTCAGGCCATTGTCTGTCGTCTCCCGTGAGTAACTTTATATCCACTGTGATAGATATGGCCAGACCGTGAAAAGATGTATTAGTTAATTAACTTAATGGCGTGTGTGTGTGTGAGTGAATATATGGCGTGAGTGAGCATGTGTATGTGTGTGTACAGTATGTGTGTGTGTATTTAGTGTGAATGTGTGTTCAAGCGTGCTGTGTGTGAAGTTATGTGTGCGTGTTGTCCAGTGAATTGAGCAACGTAAAGAAAGGCTCATTATCTCAAAACCAGGAAGACAAATTGGAACCAATGGCCTGATCATTCCTCCACTTATAATTAATGATGCAGAGTGCTTCCAAGCGAGGCGCTTATCCCTGCACTTGTTTTCATCCCGGATCCACCTTTACCACGCGATTTAACAGGAAGCATATTGCACAGGTGGCCACTGGTGGTCTTGAGGTTAGAAAAGAGAGCGTGCGGGCGGAAAGTTGCCAGTTTGAATCTTTGCACCAGCTGGAGAGAATACGTGGCCGGGGGAGGGAGATGAACAAAAGGCAGAGTGGAGCAGACCGCGGTGCTATTGAGTAGCTGCCAGGTGTGAGTTTGTATGAGTGGGTATGCGGTGCAAGGCCATGACTGGAACACAGCATGGAGTTCAGTCAATTTTCACCACTTAATTATGTGTTAAAAAAAAAAGAGCCTAAAACCCCAAAATGTTGACTAATCCTTTATAACAGTTAGCATTTCTTTCTGCTTTGCCATTTGAAGACGACACTTTCATCAAACGTGTCAAATGTGATGTGATGTCTCATCACGGAGCTGATTACGGTTGGGCGATATGTTAAAATCTTCCAACCGGCCATTGGCAGCCCAACAACCGACTATTGCCGATATATTTGCACAGGTGTGCAAATGTACAATGGAGTATTAGGGCCACATTGAGGGAAAACAAATCTGAGATTTCCAGAATAAAGTCATAATATTACCAGAAAAAAAGTTGTAATATTACGCAAATAAAGTCATAACTTTATGAGAGAAAAAAGTTGTAATATTATGAAAATTAAGTCATAACTTTAAAAGAAAAAAAAGAAAACAACACGTAAAATTACTACTTTATAATATTATTACTTTTTTCTCTTAAACTTATGACTTTATTCTCGAAATCTCAGTTTTTTATTTTTTTTCCTCATTGTGGCCTTAATGCTCCGTCGTACCGTCGTACATTAGATCTACAACAATGATAAATAAAAATGAAAATGTAAACACAAAAGTTATTCATTTACATTTTTATAAATCCCCATGGAGCCACTGGAGAGGGGCTAAAGAGCCGCAGGTTGCAGACCCCTGCTATAGCCTAAAGCACAGATGAGCGGGTAACAGATGTGGTATTTCACTTATTTTTTAACTTCACACCCCCATTTATCAGACCTCACACAGCTCCTTCAGCAGAAACAAAAGCCTTTTTACAGTAGGACTTCAGTAAACACACTTTGATGTGTAAAATGTGTGTTGCTCCTTTTTGTGTGAAGACTGGAGATGCACATGTATGCGTAACAGGCACTGATATCAGCCCTTTATTTGGTATCAGCCTGAGGTGATTAATCCTCATTAAATACAGTTTCTTTCTCAATGTCATGGTAGGCTGCTAACTCTGTTTTTAGTCATTTCAGTAATTGTTGGCCTCATGTTACCTTACATCATAATATTTCAGAATAATTCCACACAATTAGGTATGCAGATTCTACTTTCTGGGGGGAAAAGGAGCACTGGCACTCGTTATCGGCAGACGGCCTGAGTTGGGGTGTTGGGAGAGAGAAAGTGGGCACAGGGCAGGGAAAGTATTGGAAGTACAGAAATCAAAGAGAGTCAGCATAACGGACAGCAGTGTTTTTATTTACCCCGACTCAAAGTCTCACAAACACAACAGAAAAATCTAGTTCCTTCAGAGGCCTGTACTACGAAGCAGGATTTGGAGTTAGCGAGGTAACTTCAGGGTTAACTCCTTCAGGGTTTTCAGTCCTACAAAGGTAGATAACTTCTTACCAGGCTAGATCGCCATGATAACCGATGCAGAACACCCAACCTGCTGCGGAGCAGGTTATGTTCCAGATAAGAGATCAACTTGTATGAAAGCACCGCCTACTGACCAATCAAAGCTCAGTGCGCGTATCGTATGGTATTATTACACAAATATGAAGAAGTTTAAATCATAATCCAGACTAAAAAGAACACACTTTAAACTGACAAATGCAGGAAGGACAGCTGGATTTATGCTGTAGGTGTTTACCGCTTTGAATTAAGTTGTTATATATATAGATTTTTTTACTTAGTTTTGAGTCCGTTTCACACGGCCGCCTTATCCTTAATGGGCATAATGAAGTGTAATCCAATCATCCATAACACAACTAAAAACTATATATCTGGACAATTGTATCTGACTTTTGAGTGTTCACACATCAGTGTTTTTTTTTCTTTTACCAGCTGTCCTTTCTGCATTTGGCATTCAGCTGTGTTACTTTTAGTCTGGATTATGTGTTTAACTTCTTCGTATTTGTCTAGTATAGTTTACTCTTCCTTAGTAAAATGTGCCGCTCTGCCTGTCAGTCTTCAAGTCTGTAGACTTGTCCATGTTTGTAACCGGTCATAAACTGCAAACACCGCCCCGTGCATGTGAACGGGCTCAGAGCCAGACTGAGAAACCCTGGGTTGATTTACCGAGTTGATAACCAGCATCATAGGACCGTTCAGCGGGATCTCGGTTGTTAGGGTTAGTGAAGCCAGATAACGAGAAGATACCCTGGGTATGTTGAACTCGCTTCGTAGTACAGGCCTCTGGCATCTCTTGCATATTTACTATTAATAAAAGCAATTTGCAGATTAAAAATGTTACTGTTGAGTTAGCACTCCGATGATGCAGCTCTTGCACTGATTTGTCTCACTGTGAGCTGAATTATCAACAGCCAGTAGACACAAGCAGTAAAGTGCATTTGGATTGACAGCACCATCGACCTGCCCACAGGCGGCTAGCTGCTTTAGTTGTTTGTTTGCCCTCGTCACATTCTGTGTTTTTTACCCTTAAGGTAGACTGGCAAGTCAGGTAGGCAGCAGGAACATTAGGGGCAGCTTGGACAATCTGCCAAAGACTTGGGGAGAACACTGACTGCTGCACACGCTGAGTAATAATGAATGAGGTGCAGCTGGTGAAACAGGCAGCGGGTCAGAGGGACTGAAGAGGTAATGAGCCACAGGTGTGCAGGGATCACACCACGGGCACCTGGTGGACAGGTGTGGAAAGGCAAACTGAAACACGCAAGCACATACACACACACACACACACACACACACACGCTAATGTTTGGGGCCATCCAAAACCAGTTAATGGGGGAAAACGGACATAAAATAAAATCCTCTAACAGAGAGAATGCCCTAGTGTTGTTGTTTAAAGGTCCCATATCATGCTAATTTTCAGGTTCATATTTGTATTTTATGTTTCTACTAGAACATGTTTACATACTTAAATGTTAAAAAAAAACTTAATTTTCCTCATACTGTGTGCCTGAATATACTTGTATCTACCATCTGTTCGAAATGCTCCGTTTTAGTGCGTTTCAACGGAATTGTGTTGCCAGCCAACCGTTTGGTTCCATGTTTACTTCCTGTCAGCTGATATCATTCACATAATCTGCAACCAGGAAATAAACTGGGACAC
>CAKALG010029031.1:0-19222 GCA_916700815.1 Helicolenus hilgendorfi | reverse complement strand
CCTTAACCATTGACTTGTCACATCCTTAAACCGATTTATTTATTTTTCAACAGTGATTTGTAACAGTTTTAAAAAGGCACAGCCAAATGATCAACTACACATTCTTAAACTCCCAAGCTGTTACAGAAATGCACCTTGGGAGTTGTAGTTAACTTCTCACCTTACGTTTTTATGCACACAGACATACATGTAAGGAAATGTTTATGCCTATCCAAGCCATGGAAGTACTCTATTTGGCATGTGATATTGTTAAAGGACCAGTGTATAGAAATGAAGGGGATCTATTGGCAGAAATGCAATATAATATTAATAAGTATGTTTTCTTTAGTGTATAATCACCTGAAAAGGATAAACCAAAAGGATAAACCACTGTATTAACTTTTCCTGGTTGGGCCGGAGTCGATAACGTTACTCGCTCCAGAGTTAACCCCCGCCGTCACGCCACTCAGCCGGCAGGAAACAAGACATAGGAAACCTCTGTTGGTCTTAAGGAGCTGTGGCATTTATTTCTGCACAAAACCGCAACTTCCACTGAACATTCACTTAATATACTCTCAAACTAACTCTGTCTTCTGCTCCACTAGCTCACTTGTTCGCTCACACACATTCGCCGCCACTCTCACTCTCTTGCTTCACCACTCACTTCCCACGTAAACACACGCTCTACACACTGGCTTTGCTGTTCTCTAAATTTCCTACGCTACCCTCACAACAACTGTCTCTAGAAAGGGCCATTCACGTTTTCATGTCGGCCACCGTAACTCTCCCTCACGCTTGGCACACGGGAGAGGTTGCAATCTGCAACCTCACCGCTAGATGTTACACACTTGACCTTTAATAAAAAATAAATGGGACTTTTATTTCCAGAACGAGGTGCGCTTGAAATATCCTTTCTCACTTCCCAACTATAAGTCTTTGTCATTACTTACACCTTCGGCCTGTGTTAGGTGTAGAATGCTACAGTATGTAGCGTGTAGTTCGTTTTCTTATGTTATTCAGCAAACCAAGCAAAACAATATTAGTATCCTCCATAGAAGACATGAAAGTAGCTGACCAACCAGGACCCAGTGAGCAATCATATTTCTACGATTCTGTAAATGTGCTTTTGTTTGACTGACTGGCGATTGTTTTTAAATCAAACCTTAAATTGTTTGATTCTAAAGTATTTCCTTATTCTTCAAGGATATAAATTAATATAGGCTTAAAATGTGTGTTTATTGCATTAAGCTATTTTAGAATTTGCAACTATACAGCATAATTGTATTCAAGACATTGAAGACAGCATTCAAAATCGGGTGAATTTTCTGGAGGGCTCACAGCGCTTCAAGCATCTCAGTCTAACCCGATAAAGACGAGGAGGACACATAAGTACATTATAATGCAGCTTGTCAATAGTAATGAAATTGTGACATGTTCAAGAACGGCCATGCGCGAGGAGCCTGTATTGTTCTTCTGATTTTAATGCCAATCTCCATAATCAAGATGAAACCACACACTGCCAAAACTGGCATAATACAGGCGCTCGCCGATGAGTGATTGATTGAATATGAAATAATGAGGGTTTTCTGGTGCTCTCCTGGTCATCTAAAATTCTGAATACAAATCAAATGGAAATTTTATGCAATGAGATGTATTAATGGGGTTCGGGCAGCGTTTTAAGGTCTTAATGTACGGCAATAAGCAACATAGGTTGTCTGAGGGAGATGAACAGTTGTTGCTGTTGATAGGCCATTTTAGTGCATTACTGTCAAAATAATGCATGTCTGTCTGCATATATTCCAAGGCTCTAGTGAGCTTAACTTTGGACAATTACAAGACGACCAGTTTTTGTGTGCTTGGGTTTCCCTTTTAGACTAATAAATAATCATTATTGACTGTGCCATTAATGCCACTAAAGTCATTTTAAAAAGTTGTAGCCTTCCAACATTGATGTGATCTAGGATTCAGTCAATCCTCTGCACTTGTGCATAAATAATTTGCAAGTTTGGTACATTATAAGTATTTTCCCCCCATTAGGTTGTCTTTAATCTCTCCTATAATATGTGTAAAACTGCCTTTTCTATGTTTTTATACAATTTGAATACATTTTGTTTGAGTAAAAACATCATGCATTTCAGCTTTTCATTCATTGAAATTGTGAGATGTGCTAGAATGCTACAGCATTTATTACATCATTCGTGTTATTTCAAATTAACAGGAAGAATTCTGTCTTTTTTTTAATTTAATTTATTTATTTCCCATAGTCAATGACCAAAGGGAGCAACCACTATTATTAGCATGAAGGAAAACTGAGGCAGAGAGATTTGGACGTCTGCTTGGTTTATTCCATTGATGTTAAGTGATATTTACAGATTGTGGCCGGCAAAATTGCATATTAGAAGCCCAATTAACATTTACGTTGCCCTGGGCATTGTGTAGTAGATCGCAGCTGGTAGGGGAGGGTACCCTCAGGTTCCCATGTTGTAGTTGTGTAGTATGGTTCCCATGCATCAAGAGAAAATGGAACGTGGACGGAAAGGACAACCCCCTCATCATGTGATTAGCGTCCTCGTTAATCTGTCTGCATTCATTTAAATCTCATTTAGATGTCCGAGCAATTAGATTGACTTAAGTGGAATAATATTGTTGTGATTTCAAAATGGAGTGTCATCTGTACCAGCTCCTGTCTTTAAGAGGCGTGGCCACTGTGCAGTATATAGCAACAGGATCAAAATAAAGGACATCATACAGTGTTAAGAGAGAATACTCATTTAGGAATACAGACCTGTAACACCAACACAGTCAGAAATCAGTTGTTGACACTGAGCCCAACAATGTTCATCCCGTTTAAGAATAAAGAGCAAAAGAAGCTATTAGCCTTGCTGAATAAGGAGGTGCAGTACTACCAGGTGTAGTTTAGAAGCACAAAATCCAAGTGGAAGGCATTAAACATTGTGATTCATTCCATGCGCTGCCTCACAATACCTTCTTGTTTGTTTTTTTGAAAAATCATTTGTTGAGCTGTTGAATTTTTAACGTGAATACATGTATATAAATTATGCATCAAAAGGATTGAATGCTGCTCCCGCATTATCCGTTTTTGTGCAACATACAGATTGTGTACATTGAAAACGGAGACCAAATAAAGAGGCAGGTCCTGTGTGTGGGGAAAGTTTGATTTTTTGTTGAATCATAGCAAAAAAAGAGTGTATGAAGTTGTTTTCAATAAGAACTGACTATATGGAGTATTGTTTGTGTAGAGCATCGTAGACATTATACTGTTTCTTCTGTGCAGTGTTAGAAGGACATCCCGTACATTTTAAAGATGCAGATGTCTATCTTGCTAGCTTTAGGCTTTCTCCTTGAAAATCTGTCACTGAAAATCACCTGTGATGCCGTTTCCACCGTATATTTTACAGGTTGTTGTGTAGATTGCAATAACGTCAAACCGATAAAGGGGAAAAACAGCCTTGTTTTTTGGTGTGTCCCGCGCCGTCGGCTCTTGTCAGCCTGTGTGAGAAGCTTTTCGGCCGATTCAGCATGTTGAATCAGCGGCAGAGCTCGTCAGTGAGAGAAATCACTCCGATTGGCGTTTCAGTTTAAATGAATCAGTGCAGGAGAAGAGAAACGGGAGTGAGGAAAGCAAGCCAACGAGTAAAGTCAAGAGGGCACACACAGAAGGCTCTTCTCATTTTTCGTCTTCATCTCATCTGATCATTCCAATACACGGATATTTTCAACATGGCCATCTGGAATAAAGCTAAGTGGTGAGCGAGAATGGAGTAAAAACGGCTTGTACACCCGCCGTCCTCGGTCTTCCGGTTTTCCTTTTTGAATGACAAATACAGAATACTGCCGCCTGCTGGTGTGGAGGGTTATTTCTTTATTCGGCTGTAGTATTTGCAGTGTGTTAAAAAGCGACTTGTCGGCCAAGACAAAGGCAACGTGAGGCGACGCAACAGTTATCCTTTATCGCCGCTAGTTCTTTGATGTCTGCTTGGTGTGTCTGGGCCTTAAAGGACACGGAAATAATTATTCAAACAGACTTGTGTTTTCAAAATGTAATGTAAACCATAGTTAGTTGAAATGAATTGTTTCCGGCTTTTGCAGAAATATTTTGTTCATCCTAATTTTTAGTTTACATGTTTAAAACAGTATTTTTTTAAATATATATACATATAAATATATACATACATTATGTACATGAATTGTGTGTGCTCTCCTGCACCAATCTAAAATCTTTTAAAGCTGAGACATAATTCAACCACGTGCAGATTTTCTTTTAATATCATATTTTGGTAATACAGTCATTCTTCTTCTAAATGATTCCTCATCCTCTTCTTGGTTATAGATGCAGTGCACTCACTTGGCCTCAGTAATATTTCTTAGTACATCTCTTTATGATACTGACGTCGGCTGACTCTTAAATACTCTTTTATGCATGTTTTATGAGGGTGGCGATTACAGCTATTCCACTTCTGAGCCAGTTGTGTGCCAGTGATCTCAAAGGATGTATACTTTACCCAGACTTTACCTCAGCGTGACACTGATGGAGAGTCACACGTTTAAACACGGACTGATATCTTTTTTTTTTTTTTTCCCTTTCCTCCAATTCGCTCATGTAGACTCAGGGCAGGAGGACTTTTTGGTTTATACGAGAAAT
Source organism: Helicolenus hilgendorfi (assembly GCA_916700815.1). Classification (NCBI taxonomy): domain Eukaryota; kingdom Metazoa; phylum Chordata; class Actinopteri; order Perciformes; family Sebastidae; genus Helicolenus; species Helicolenus hilgendorfi. The sequence continues at coordinate 14,580 of CAKALG010029031.1, read as the reverse complement.
GTAGAAGCTTCCCATTTGAGTTTCAATTTACAAAGATGATTTCACCTCATAAATTATAATTATTGGAGACCATCATTTCTTATTTCTTATTCCAATCATTTCAGTGTACACCGCCAGCGAAAATGTAAGCTGTAATCGTTTGCAAAGTAATACATGTTCCATTAAAATGTTGTCATATACATCACTTTATGATACTAAAGAGAATAAACACAATACAATACAAAAAAGGTGAATATGGAGCCGCAGATTTCTGGCAACATGTTCTGTCTGTTTTGCCGCAAAGTTCAGTTTTATATCACAGCACCGTCTCAGTCAAGACTACAGTTTTAACCACAATATGTAAAATACTCCTCCAGTAATATTAAAACAGTTCATAATGGATCTTTTTACAGTAGACATGTGGGAACTCGGACCGCCCAGACTACAAGACTGCCTCCGACTCCCATTATGTCATATTTTAGTGCGGTGTAGTTACGGATTAAGCACTCAACTGTCCGCTTTTGAGTTCCAACTGAAAGTCATTTAACAAGTTTTGATTGAATAAAAGACTCAAGTATAAAAATCAAAATGAGTTGTAATAGTAAAAAGATTAACAAGACAGATATTGCATCAACCGGTGTGTGATTGTGTGCTGTCAAGATAGCACTTGAATGTCGTGGTGAGAAGCAAATGATGTCTGATGGCCGTCCAGGCTCTTCCCTCTTTGAAAAGCCCAGATCAAATAGGCTCAGTCTTGTCAGTGCCTAAGCGGGAGAGCTTCCCATATGAACAAACGATTGATTGACAGGTAGACATAGGCTGGCTTTTTAATTTCAGTGCCTCGCTTCAAATTAAACCTCTACCTGGGATAAAAGCATATAGGCTATCCTGCATCAAGAACTCCCAAATGATAGGAAATGGAAATTTTGATTAGCAAAGGATGAGGGATTTTCTGCTGGATCTCCCAATAGTGCTGACGGTTGACATTTTTTCAAGCAGATAAAATAGTGATGACAATTGTCTTTTTTAGGGATTTTGTCAGTATTAGTCAAACTGATAAAACACCTACAATATGGTTTGGAATGAAGTAGTGCCAATTTGTACAGCTGTGATCTTAAAAAGTGTACATATTAAAGTGAAGAGAAAAAGTTACGAGATGTTAGACCAACCCCCGAAATATAAAGTATATAATTGCAATATTTTCCAAAGATTAAAACAACATTTTTATTACCAAAATGTTATTTTTTTACAGTAATCTCTCATCCAGATTTTAATGTAATCCGCTCAAGCACACAAAAACAAATGCACGTAAACACAACTTTTAAATCAGTCAGGTGCAGCGAAGAATAAATTGTAGGCATCACCACTCTCTTCTAAAACATACATTGCCTTAAACAGCAGTTTGTTGTGAGGGCCTCTGCACGTGTGACAAGACTGAATAGCCACCAGAGAGTAATAGTAAATGTGCGGCTGCTTTTATTGTGTGTTTTTTATGAGACAACATACATTAAACCCGCTGTAGCTGCAGTAAATAAAGCCTGCTGTAAAACTGTGTTCGTGAAAGAGCTTGTAAACATAAACAGCCACAATGAGGTCAACATCCAGTAATTGTAATGCTGTATGAGCTATGAAATACAACTTAATGCTTCAGGACAAAATAGCTCTGCAGTGCACCTGAAGAGGCCGCAACCCACCGTAGTTAGCAATGAAAGAAATGTGTGGTAGCTGTGAAACGATGTCAAACACTAGCTGTTTGTGGCGGGGTTACACACACACTACTAAACCTTAACTGGCCTTTGTAATTATATTCTTAGCCTGACTTAAAGCGCGGTCCAGATTTGCATTTTCTTATTATGTGATTTAAAAAAAAATGCACAGTGCAAATTGTGTTTATTCAGAGCTAAAAGCAGCAGAGGTTGTGGTTGGTTTCATGCTGTTTTTCACTGAGAGGACCGCTAACAATAATCTAAATATTGGAACTGCCAGTAAATCTCTGGTCACTCAAAAAGATTCAATATTCAAATTTGTTTCTTTGTATGTCACTAGTGCAGTGCCCGTTTGGAGCGCGTGACCATTTGGAACAGGCTGATTGCTTTGACCCCCAGTAGTGCTGCTTGCGGCGTTGTCAAGAACCACAGTATGGCTGCTTGTACGCACCAAGTATGAAGGTTATTGGACCAACGGTTCTCGAGATAATATGCAAAGGACAGTCATACGTACATACATGCACAGATAGACATACATTCCTTAGTTTATAATTACATGATACTGCTACAGTGCCCCTTATTGGCCAAATGGCACCAAATGTGTCATGGTCACTCAGACATCCTATCTATACATGTCTACCAAATGTGGTTTCAATAGCACGAAGCGTTCAGGAGATATGACATTTTGTTCTGCTATATAATCCCCGCCCAGGCAGTTGCGCTAATTTTGAGGACCAGCTATAGCAAAACTGTGTGGTCCAGAGATGTTCTGTACCAAATTTGGTGACGATCGCTCAAAATTTGTAGCAAAAAAACAGATTTGGACACATTCAAAATGGTGGAAAATCACTATAGACGCCAATTGGCGTGGCTTATAAGGATAGATTCGTCTAGACCCACAAAATCCAGAGAAAACTGAATTTTGTTTCGAGACTTACGTTTCATAAGTTACAGGCCAAATCATAAAGTGCATTGTTATATCGCCACCACCTGGCCAAATTGCACCACATTTGTGAAGTACATTGGATTGAACGGTTCTCGAGATATGTGAGTGACATACCCACATACCGACAGAGATTCTCTGCTTTATGGTTTGATTACTCAGCCCAGTATCCTAAGAATTAATGCCATATTGGACAGTTACAACTCGTAGTTTATGTCCAGTGCCAACGTTCAGTGCCAATACAGGAAGTAGTGTGCCCCTTATGTTGTGAGTGGAGAGGTCAGAGTGGTGAATGGGCGTGCAATGTGTCTGAATTTCAAGAGTTTGCATCCCCTCACAGACCTGCAATTATCATTCGCCGTTTCATTTGACGTAACCATGATCTCTCACTACACTTAATCATGCAGTGGTTGTCCTGCACAAATATTGTAGGAAGGAAGAATTTTGGGCTGCAGCTATCGGTTAAACGAAGCCTTGATGCAAAGAATTAGCATCAATAATATTTAGTAATTGTTGAGTTGTTAAACGCCAGCGGTGTTTTTTTTCATGCGATTAATTCACGTTAATATATTTGAATTTTTTTTTTGTTTTTTTGTTTCTTTAACAAAGAAAGCAAATATTACACAGCGAAAAAGCAACATTATTTTTCGGAACAAAGTCGAGGTTGTGCAGACCACATCCACTCCTTCCATTCTAACCTTTCACAATAAAAGCCCTAGACATATAAGGCGAGTCTTTAGCATTTTTGTGTCGTTTATTTGTCGCTCCCCTGGTGTGTAAAGGCCTTTACTCGACTTTCTCAAGGAATCGTTTCAGCCCTAGAAGAATTTAAAAATGTTGTTATTAAATGTGAAGAAAGAAACATTGTCATTGAATGTTATCTGTTTTTTTCCCCCCAGAATTGTCCAATATTGACGTTCTTATAGCGAAAGGGTTGAATTGCCTCAAACACAATACAAGCATGAGCTTTTTTCACTTTTTGTCTTGTCTGATGCTGATCTGACGGATGGCACCAGCAATGACAGTGACAACGTCTTAAAATGTCTACATGGAATAGTTTTAGCTATTTACATTTCTACATAAATGATCAGAACACATGTACTTCAGTGACTTTAAGTTGATGCAAATGTTCAAAATGTTCAAATATCACAATTTAACTTTGTTTTAAATGCACTCCAACAGTTTAAGGGAGCAAAACCTTTTCTAAGACTTGCTTATCCATCAAGATGTTCCCCAAAAGCCAGCCCTCTGCAAAAGAACACAGATTTTAATATACAGCTGATGCTAATTGAAGTTTATTGATCAATGTTTCAAAGCTAGAATCCACTTAGCTGTTTGAAATGCATCTCAGGAAAAGTTTGACTTTTTGCAATGAGATCAAGGAATACAAACATTTGATTTACAGCAACTTCCTTAAATGAATTACTTGAGACAGAAACGACAGCCAGCTTTGAGATTCCTTTTACTGATCACGTTTCATTATGTTTGGCAAAAGGGCCTGCGCCATTACCATGAGTAATATCATAAGTTATGAATGAGGCAAACGGCAAATGGCATAACACATCAACACTCAGGGCATCAGCGCTCATTTAGAGCTGTTTGAGTGTCACTGCGCACTGCACAGGCCCAGACAGCATTAGACAGAGAGCAAAATGAGCTTGACGTACACTTCTCTCCCTTCAACATGACTTCATTTCATAATGTGACGCCGGCCTCGCTGCAACCCAACTCATGTCAAGCTGTTACGGACCATCCGACTTCACCCCTCCGCACACAAACACGTACACACTTACTCGGATAATCAGTGGAAAAGTTGACTCGGCCCCATCAGCATCAGATGTTTTGTTTCTTTCAAGCATGTTTTAAGGATTAACACATAAAAGCAACTGAAGGCCGTGGTCTGTCATGAGCACTGTAGGGGGATTTGTGGATCATTATATGAGCCGCTCGCTAACATGAGGCTTTAGGGAGAAAACTGGGGCCCCCCTGCCAGGGAACTTAGTCAGGGGGCTGAAAAAGTTTTGTCATTTGATGTTTTTACATTTTGTCATTAGCAGCCATCTTTTATGATTAACAGCATGGCCCTTTGGTTCACCCCTTTCTGCTTGCTTCATTTAACTCTTTTAAACCCCCTTATATTGGGACATATCACTTAAGAGCTCCTCCTATAGCCTAAGACTGCTCAGTCAACATTAACAAGTATTAAAAAACGTCTCCCATAAAATGACAAAATATCCATTCTGTCACACCAAACTGTTGTATTTGTTTTGAGGGAATTTAAGAGCAGGTGGAGTAGAATGGGACCGCACAGTGCTGTCAGAGCAAATTTCAATATTTGACTTTTGTACACATATAAAAAAGACAAGTTGTTTACCAAACTGCTCATCAGATCATTTATTGATTTAGAGCTGAAGCCTCAGCAGCGCCTAACATGATGAAAGAAAACATCGAGCCTGATGATGAGATGATGAGTCCTCAACATCGCAAAGGGAAGTTTAGAAGATATTTCATTCATCAGAGAGAAAGATTGAGGAAAAGCCTGTTTTTATTTGTGGATTCTGTAAGGCGCAACTCAAGTATAGGCAGATCATTTCTTTTACATGTAGTACAACATTTTGTGAATGATTTATTTTTATTTATAACATAAAATCATGTTGGATTGATTAGAAAATGTTCCAGCTCAGTCAAAGCTAGGGGTGGGAATCACCAGAGGCCCCACGTTACGATCTCATTCCCATTTTAAACATTTTGCAATATGCTGAGCATTGCAAAAAGATATATTGTCATTTATTGCGATTTATTGCCTTTTTTCCACTGCAAATTATGCAGTTTGTCAACATCTGTTTCCTCTATTAAGATACAGGTTCATTCTGTTCATCTCAGTTTTTATTCACAGATCTTGAGGTCAGAGGTCAAAGGACCCCTTGAAAAATGGCCATGCCACGTTTTCCTCGCCAAATTCAGCATAACTTTGGAGCGTTATTTAGCAAGCCAACATGTCATGTTCCTTAGGTTTTCCACTTCCATATGATACCAGTATCTTCATAGCTTTAAGACTGAGCCCGCTACAACCTCAGAAAAACAGAATAGCAGCTGGGCCCGCTGTCGGGCCGTCGGATTGGTTAAGAGGTTAATAGTTTATATAATACAAGATTGATAATTGATGTCCATGTATCGATACGATATTGCCACAGAAAATATCGCGATACTATGCTGTATCGATTTTCCCCCTACCCCATCACAAACAGATATGCATGCACACAACCCACATCCACACACATACCTGTTGTATTCTGCAGATTGTTTCAGGTAAATGCTGTTATTGGATAACGTGGCAGGACAGTTATGGTATTATGCAAATGTGTTACTTGGTGACATCACTACATTACGGAAGAAAAGACAGGGCTTTAAGCAAAGCGTTACAGGCAGTTCAGGAGCAGTGTTTCTGTGGGGGAGAGTAACTCCCTTTGGCGTGGACTCTGGGGTTTGTAACTTTGTAGACCTTTTACATGCACAAAAAAACACATTGATGGAAAGGGAAAAAGCACAAAAACATAATAGGTCCTCTTTAAGTCTTTTTGGTTAAAGGTAAATTAAATATTAGCTGCATTTACAATGGTGAAGACGCACATTCCTTAATGTTAGACTCCCTGACCAGTGGCCAGAGTAGGCTGTCTCTGTTGAGATATGGCCACAGTATGTCCACCACTATGTCTTAAACGTTGATGTAGATGAGTCATTAAGAAAAATCAAAAGACAAAACTATTTTAAATTAGTTTTAATGGCATTTTCTTTCTCGGGAATTATGATATATAGCAGACATTTCCCTCTGTTACTTGGCACGGAGTCACCTGCAAGACTTGCCAATCACTGTGACTGACAGTTCTCAAGTCGGAGAGTCTAATTTCTGTCTGTTTTTGATTGGTTTGTCAGCTTTCATCTGGGGACCCTATTTGGTACATTTTCTTACCCTGAAAGGACATGTCTGTCAAGATGACTGACAGGCCTCAAGCCCTGTGTGGAAAAGCAATGATTCCCAGCAGCTCCGCAACTGTCCTCTGGAATAGTGTAAATCAAACCCAGTTATCCACAGAATGATGCACAGTCGATTGTCTAAGGGCCATAGGTGGATTTTGGAAAGGCATTACCTCAAGTTTGAGCTTTCAGTCATTCAGTTGGTTAAGTACACAGCTCCATTTCTCAGCAACTCAATCATAAATAACCCAACATCTTATGTGGGTTTTATTATATTTTAAAATGCAGATGCATTCACCACACGGCCACATCTTTAGTCACACATTTTCTTTTAGTTGACAAGATAGATTGAGTAGAATAAATCACTTGTATAAATAGGAAACTAATTACCAAAGGGATAAACTAGGACAAATTCTCCGTTCCTCAAATACCTCTCAAGGGACCTATGTCACACTTGAGGAATGAGCTAAAGGTGTTTAAAAGGTGTAAAAAAAAAAAGTAGCACAGATAATAATTTGTGTAACACACTACTTATTCTTAACAAGTTGATCTGTTAATTCAACAAACCAAAGCAGTACTTTTTTTCTGTAATGGAGACAACTGGCGCTGCTTTGCACTAAATATTAACATCAGCATGTTAACATAGTTAAAATAACAATGTTCCAGGAAATTTTATAAATGTGAATGTGTTATCTCGCCATTATTTCTTTTCACAACTATGTGAAAACACATGGATCCACTGCCCTTCCCTGTATTGCCCCCTCATGTCCGTTCTCTGTTGTACCAAGCTCAGCAAAGCTGTTCATTAGTGATCTAGCAGGATCATTAACATAGTGACACTATTGGACCTTGCTGTTAACATTAAAGCGTCCAAGGTGAACTGGTACACAGCGTTCGATTTCAATTAATATGTTGCTCAACTTGGATTTGGGAATGGAACTGGAGCGTGCACCAGTGAATGAATTTACTTGGACACCTTGAGACAGATGAGGCCGTCAATGCATTGAATTCCACTGTGTTCTCAGTAACTGTGGCTCTCGGAGCACAACCTGCCACTATTTGTGTAGCTTTTGAACTAGGTTTAACATTCTTTCACACATTGCATCTAAGTAGTTCAGTTACAGTTTGCATTCTTAAATCATGCTATTTGTAGGACAGTCCAGATGTGGTTAATCATTAAGGACCGTGACCAATCTTAAAGTAGAATTCCACCAATTTTACTCATCAAAGTACAGTATGTTTATGACGTTAGAGAGAACATTTGTATAAAGCCTCTTTTGGCTGCAGAGGGAGCTGCACTAAGTGTGATAAATTGCTTCAAGTGATGTCACTTAACATATCCAAATTTCCAACCAAACTGTCGGTGGCCGAGTTCCACTGTGGGTAATGGAACTTGGCCTTCCTTCACCTGATTTCACAGTGGCGTCACAAACTTTCTCATTTTACAGCTAAACTGTGCACTACAAGATGATTCTGAAAAAAATTGTGGCGAGAAATAGGCATTAACGTAACATAATATTGATTCATATTTGATCAGCGCTGCCTAGTTAGACCGTTTGGCTGGAGTCCGTGAGTGATTGACAGATGGCTGTCATAGACAGCAGATGGACAAGCAGATCTAAGATCAGCTCTTACTGCTTGTTTTCCTCTGGTCTGTGAAATCTTGCAGATGCTGTTAGGAGCACCGGAGGACACAGAGGCGCATGATTTTTTTCAGGTTACCTGTTTCATGTACTACTGTCACGATGAAGCGACCGTAAAAATAACTTTTTTTTAATCATATTTGCTCCAATCTCGCCTAATTCATCTTTAATCGCACATTTTTTATCTGTTCAAATCGAGGAGATTCGTCAAGTATTTAATACTCTTATCATCATGGGAGTGAGCAAATTGGCTATACTTGCTTTATGCAAATTTATGCATATATTTATTGTTTAAAATCAATTAACAATTAATCAAATATTGTCCAGAAACCCTCACAGGTACTGCAATTAGCATAAAAATATGCTCAAATCATAACATGGCAAACTGCAGCCCAACAGACAACAACAGCTGTCAGTGTGTCAGTGTGCTTACTTGACTATGACTTGCCCCAAAACTGCATGTGATTATCAAAAAGTGGGCATGTCTGTAAAGGGGAGACTCGTGGGTACCCAGAGAACCTATTTTCATTCACATATCTTGAGGTCAGAGGTCAAGGGACCCCTTTTTGAAAATGGACATGACAGTTTTTCCTCGCCAAAATTTAGTGTAAGTTTGGAGCATTATTTAGCCTTCTCCACGACGAGCTAGTACAACATGTTTGATACCTACGGATTCCTTCGGTTTTTCTACTTTCATATGACAGCATCAATCAATAGTATCTTCATTCTAGCTTTAAACTGAGCCTGCTACAACCTAAAAATCGCAAGTTGCGTAAATGCATTAAAGAAATTAGTGGTGTTAAAACAAATTAGCGTCAACTTTGACAGCCCTATTTTTCATACATATTTAAACTGAATTATTGAGTGAGATTTCAGAGCTGCAGTGATCTCATGGTTTGATCCCCTTTACTTGCATAGAGTAAAAACCTCATCATTGCACAGATATCGTAGCTTCCAGATGACCATTTAGTGCAAACTAAAAAATTGCTCTTCTTCTTCTCGCTCATCCAAACCTTTTTCAAAAGACCTGGGTAAACACTGGACTGCAGAACATGCTGGGTGGACTAAATTTTGTGCATAGCCTGTATCTACTGACATCTATAACACAAAAACTAAATGCCTTTTAATGTGTTTATAATTAACCTTTAAACAATTAGGCAATTAAAGACCTGTCTGGCTTTATCTGAAGAACACTAAGCAAGACTATTGTATTCCATCCCCAGTATCTTTTAAAGGCTGTCTCAAATTGGAATATTTCTGTTTTAAATGTTAAGTGTGTGCATTTCAGGGGTGCTATGTTTGAAAATGAATACATCAGAAATGAGCATTTGAGTGTCTGTGTAATACTGCTCTGAGAAACACAGAGGAGAGAATATGCCAATGAGCTCCATTTGGAAACGTGTACATCTTTGTGTGCCAGTGTGTGTATGTGTGGTCTTATCAGTGTGTGTGTGTGTGTGTGTGTGTGTGTGTGTGTGTGTGTGCGTTGTGTGTGTGCGTATATTCCTCAAGCGGCAGGAGAGGACGTTCTTCCGTCTGACCCACAGCTCCACAGGGCGTTATCTCTGCCGGTGTTCCACATTATTGATAGCTGCAGTGATATTGACAGGCGATGTGGTGGTCGGAAAGGGAAAATAGGAGTTTGATATGACATATTGTGCTTCTCAGCAGGTCCCATAAATAACTTTGACACGTTTTTGTATGCATGGGAAGGCCTCTGATTCAGCCTCCCATAAAAAATAAACTTCTATTATGGAATGTATTTGTCAAGTGGTGCGGTGATGGATGGACTAGTGTTTAGCCCTTGGCAGGTGGATGGGACCCGCCACAGCAAGCAGCAGCAAAGGCTTGTGGGGAGGATTTGCTAAGCAACTGTGGGTGGGAGGTGGAGGGGTGTCGGTGCAATTATTCAGCATGAAAGGGGATCATTTCAGCACCTGCTTTCTCTTTCCCATCATGCATTATTGCGACAGGATATTTTCCTCTTGTACACTGACAGTAGATGAGGACAAAAAAGTCATTAAAAAGACAGTCGTTGGTCCAAACAAGTTAGTCTGTGACCCCGCAAAGGGGTCACAAGATACATCTGGGTGGTCGTGAGATAATAAAAAAGAATCAAAAACATATTCAACCGCACAAAATGATGTTTATTGTTCAGACTTTTCTTTAATCTTTGCTATTTTCTTTTGAAATACTGGATCATTTTATTACTTTAGGATTCTAAAAATGATTTGAATTAAACAAGACCGTTGGTTAATATACTGTGTACCATGTTAAACATATGACGGGTAGACATTGCTTTGTTCCAAAGGAACACAAGCCAAAAAGGTTAGGAACCACTATTATAGATAATAAATAAAGCTTTTAATTACACATTATTTTCACATCATCTTTATTTTGCCTTTACAACAATCACTAATCATGTACTCATATTAGTAAATCATTCCCTCATTCATAATTCTCTTCATCTTACAGTCTTCTTGTTGCAGTGACAGGGTATATGCTACATGCATGTATTTCAATTTCGCATGCACATTGTACAGTTGCATTGTGCTTTTGTTGTCTTCAACAAGACAGTGAAAGGAAAGCAGCATCCCGCGTGTCCCCTTAAGCCGTTCTTGCTTAGCGTCATTGATTCATTTTTCTGCCTCAGGGCCCCACTGGGCATGTTGGTTTTCATTTCATGACTTCATCCTCCACGGTCGTGGAGACATCTTGACACACATGGGAAAAAAAAAACATGCACGCAAGCACACAAAAAAACAGATGCGGCTAAGAATGTAATTCTGCATGTATTGGACCAAGTGGATTTAAAAACATTACATCTTGTTGTGAACGGTGTTATCGTGGCTTTCTGTGATGGTGCGTAGCTACTACAGTAGAATAGGGCTCAGCTACTTCAGGCCACCTTGACAATGCATTTGTCTAGGGCAAGTCTGCAATCCCTCTAATGATACACTATGTTTTACATAAAGCTTTCAAGTCATTAGCTCTGTTTGGTCACTAGGTTTACAATACCATCAGTAACTATTGATTACACTTGACTTTAGCAAGGTTGCTCCAGGATTGTTTTTTTCCTCACCAGAGGCAATAATAGAAAACAAGAATCTACAGCCATGTGAGTGGCTCTGTGAGGCTGAACTAAATGCATCATCAACATCAACATCAGCATGTTAACATGCTGATGTTGAGCGGGTATAATGTTGACCATGTTCATCATCTTAGTTTAACGTGTTAACATGCTAACTAGGAATGTCATGATACCAGAAATTTAGTAATCGATACCAATACCGGTGAAATTTTATGAATTTACCTTCTGCCATTACCAATATTACTAATTTTTACTGAATAGACCCTGAACGCATCATAATGGGCACCTCCCGTGTTGAAATCAGCAGGACAAGAGCCAATTACAACATGGATTTGTTGTTCACAATGTAGCATTATCAGGGAAGACATAGGGTGCCCCCTGGACGCGTTGATGGTGAGTTCTCTGCATACTAAACACATTTTCTATCGTCCCCGGTATGACGGGACGCCGTTTGTCTCGAGCCCCGATGGTGCCTATGGTACCTACGGTACTGTAGAAAAGCGAGTACCGTCACGTTTTCAAAATGTTGACATCGACTTCTCATCGGTTCTCCTGACATCCCTAATGCTAACATTTTCTAATTAGCACGAAACACAAATTGAGCTGATAGAGATGGGTATGTCATTTGTTTTGCAGGTATTTGGTCATAAACCAAGGTACTGAAGAAAACAAATGTGACCTGATGATGGTAAAGTCAGAGAATCAAAGTAAGCTCAATTCATCCTCTGGAGAATGTCTTTTACAGCAATCCATAGTCCATAGTTGTTGAGATATTTCAATAGCCAGCTGCTGATTCTGAGGACAAGTCAGGGGCTCACCAAAGTAATTAGAATTCATCCTGCACAGACCTTGAATATATGTATAATAGCAATCCATTCAATATGTTTTGTTTTGTTATTTCAGTTTCGTCCTAAGTGGTGGACCAACACAGCCGCTGGCATGGAGAAAAATCATTCACTTTCATAATTTAAATTTTTGTTCTTATACTGTAATTAAAGGTGGAAGGAGTCAGTACTATGATGGGAGATGTTTGAGAACAGCTTACAACAGACTTTGTACAGTCTAGTGGTACAGTAGTAGACTGTTTTATTGTCTCTGAATTGTTGACATTTGACCCTAAGGCCTACAGCATTACTTGTGTACATCAGGAAAAACTGTCCTTTGAACGCCCTTATCATATAAATGGCTCGCTACTATTACCTCCACTTACATGCATAGCAATCAGATGATATAAAAATCAGCTAAATCTGTGCAGTGGGACTCCTTTTTGAGCAGTCGCCCGTGAACTTCCTGAACCAGAAAGCGTGTGATGGAGAACACTTAGACCCTCTCATCCATTTCACATTTGTTCCAATCAATTATTGAAGTAGACAGCCAATTACAAATGAGCGGATTTGAGTGCCCGGCTTTCGTTTCTCCAAAGGCTTGCATTAAACGTCTCTTGGTGGTGAATAATTGGCGCGATTAATTTACTGTTGGGCGCAAGAGGTGTTTTCATCTGTCCGTCTGCAAACGACCCTCCCTTATATGATTTAAAGTATTAAGATCAGGGAGGGGGGTTGGGCTCGTCAGCGAGCTATAACAGGTTGAGATGAAGTTTTAATTGTGTTTTGATCCATGCGATTACATATAGCATTCTAGTTTTTAATCTGCAATTACTCCCTTCTTTGTACCCCTAATTGGGATGGTTGAGTAGCATTGCATGCAAATGAGGATAGTTGTAAAGGAGTCCAAAAAAAAATGCATCTACCATGTAATGTATTCACGCCATAGTGATGAAATAGGGGCTTATTTTTTCATCTTCCTGTTTGCCATTGATTACTCTCACAATTTGTTTAATTTGATGGCCAGATTGACGGCAAAGTAATTTATCTGTCTGCACTGAATGACAGCCCATAACGGACTGACATTCTATGTTGACGCTCCAACTCTGGATAATTTCCAGTTCACCACTCATCGAGAACACCCACGCTATAATGAAAGCTTGAAAAGGAGCGTGATGAAACATTAGATTTATCCTCAGCCACAATGAAGCTTTAAGAGATGCGGTAGCTTCATTAATGTGAATGGAAAGCCCCTCACATCTCCCTTTTTTTTTTTTAGCTCCTTCCTATTAATACAGGAGGTGAGTAAGAGGTGGAACATTTCTAAATGTAGACTAAGCTCTCTAGAAAACCCACTTTGTCCTTGCTCTAAATTATAATCCGAATTAAAAGACCAAACAGGTAGAGGACAGGGACTACTTGGGTTAGTGAGCCTCCCCCAGCATCAAGCGAAGCACAGGTGCACAAGGTCAGCACCTGTTTTCTCCGGAGACTCCCTTAAGGGTAAATGTGCCTATGATGGAATAGAGTGGCAACGGAACAGACGGGACGACTGCTGTAGGCCCGCGGCACTCCATCATTCTCCCAGTCCCACAATAGCGCTCCATATCACCAGCTCCCAACAGACCGACAGCAAGTCCACCTGGTAACTTCAGAATTTAGACATGCTTGTACTTCCGACTGTATCTCTCTAGAGACAGCGAGCTAATTCATGTAATATATGGTCTTTTTATTGCCTCTTAAAGATGAACAATTTCATTGTTTGAGTTTTATCCTGTGCAGCATGAATGAAAATGTTCCGTTGTGCTTTTAGAGAATTTAGGCTAAAATGAGTCCCTTTTCAGTTGAGCCATAAAATCACTGACGATAGAAGATGATGTTATTAGCCCTTGTTTAATAGAACTACACTTATGGAGGTTAAGCAGGGGGACTCCACCTCATTACCTCACAAGCTCCTACATTTTTTCTGTTATTGTCTACCTTTGTCCACGGACCCCACCGCATCTAACCAGAGCATTTATATAGCAGCAAACAACTATTTGCTATGTAAAGATATAGAGGTGTAATGTCTACCTGAGCAGAGAATGAAGTTGCTCTCTCTTTGTGTAGGAATGTCAGAAAAAAATCAATATAAGTATTGCGATATTATGTTTTGTGATACTATGTTGATTCTCAAAAATGCTATTAATGTTTAATTACTAGTTAACAAGCAAAGATTTGTGGCAGACAGTGGAAATGCCAATGTTGATTCCAATGTTCTGATTGCATTGCATAGCCGGGCCGGCCGTGCATGCTTTTAGTGCATGTTTGTGCCTGTGAGCGTGCCCCACTGGCTAGCTTACAGCCACCACTCTGCACTGCTCTGATAAGGTGGTTATAGCTGATAACGCTGTCCCAACCGATGCCGCCGTTGCGGAAG
>CAKALG010029021.1:0-14929 GCA_916700815.1 Helicolenus hilgendorfi | reverse complement strand
TATTATTATTAAAAAAATAAAATAATAATAAATAAATAAATTATACAACAAATAGAATGTAAGGAAAAGAAAAGAAGATGAATAAAAAAATAAAACAATTATGACTTTTTATAGTGCTTCCTGTACTGTAATGTATTATATGTATTGTATTTTTTTTTTTTAACTTTTTTCTTATCTGGACCTTGAGTCTGCAATTAAGTTTGAATTGAATTGAACTGTGACTGTAATTGTGTTTTAGGTGTGCATGCTTGATATACATGACTGGCTTTTCCCAAAAGTTTCTCATCTGGGAAACTTCTCTCAAAAGGACATTGTTTATGGTGTTGTCATCGACAATAATAAAGATGACTTTCTGAATAACATTCTCATTCTTGGAAAATGTTATATGCACAAATCAATATATGAAAGTGAAACCTATAGGTTTAATGTGTTTCATTATGAGTTTCTTTCTTACATAAAATATTGTTATATAAAGCTGCCGCGTGGTGGAGACAAATAGCTTCCAAACAAACAGTCTCATAGCTTTTATTAAATATCATCAAGCTCGCCACAATGAGGTACGTAACTTCCGGCTGACACTTTCAATCTCTCAACTAACAATTTTGTTTTATTATTTAGTAATTCTTTTTAGCTTATGTCTCTGTATTTATATACTTTAATTTAATATTGACAGGATTTAGGATTTGTATTTTTAAATAATTATTATTCTTTAATAAACTGTAGTTTCCGTTTCCGGTCTTCTTGTTGCCATGGCTGGCAGTTTGACACTAAAAGTCCCCAGAGTGTGACTTTCTGACACTCCTCTCTCAGCATGGAAAACACACCTCAGTCCAGCTTTTACCTCTAGAGAAACTTCACACAACTTTATCTACGGATTATGGATTCATCTACAAACAGTTTGGGTGAGTAAAGCAACCAAAAAAACATCTTTTGTGTTGAGCTTTATGGAAACTTAACTGTGTCTATGGAGGGAACACTTTGCCTATAAAATAGTAAAGATTTGGTAATATTGTTTTACTGTTCGGCTAACGTACAAACATCGTACAACATGGCTTAAAGTGTTTTACAAAACTTTAAAATGTTGAGACTAATTCGGCTGTGCAGTTTACATCTTTCTTAAAGCAGCTTTTTAATTAAATTAATAAATAAAGTTGTACAGCTCTTTGGCAGTGCTTCCTGCCAATAGGGGAAAAACAGGCGTGCTCTCTAAAAGAATGTTAAAATTTAAAGGAAGTTTGGTGGTGCTTTTTGACATTTTTGTTTATTCAGCTATACTGTACATTTACTGTCAAAGTAACTCCCTGTAAACTTTTTCATTTTTGCAAATAGTTATATTTTCACTTCTTTTTTCATTGCAAGCTGTGTTGCAAAAAATGACAGCAGCACTTTGTGTGTAGGTGTGTAGGAGGACCTGCTGCAGCATATCCTGAAGTGTTGGTTAACAGCTGCTGTGGTTCAGTTTTCTGCTAGTTTCTGTTTCAGCCTTGTATCCATACAGCTGTCTTTATTTTGGCACAAGAGGGGTCAAGTCAAATTTGAGGCGTAACCTTAAATTTAAAAGGTCCCATATTGTAAAAAGTGAGATTTTTTATATATAATATAACTTCATGAAACATTAAAATTAACGTTTTTGTAAATGGAGTTTTGCATTGCTCATGTAGTTGAATGAGGCTGTGTGTGTTTTACAGCAGCCACATTAACACAGACCACCAGCAGAGCTGTCAGGGGATCAGAGAAAAAACTCTGCTGTCTGGTTTAAGGCAACAGTAGGCAGAATGTTTTGGCATCATTGGGCAATAAAATCCATAATAACCTTTCAGCATATTGTAATTAAAAGTGTTCTGAGAGAAAACTAGACTTCTGCACCTCCTCTTAGCTCTGTTTTCAGGCTTTAAAAAATCTAGCCCGTGACGGGAGACTTTGGCCAATCACAGGTCATTTCAGAGCGAGAGAGCGTTCCTATTGGCTGTGCTACGGCTGGTGGGTGATGCTTGGTATTTCCTCAACTGATCTCAACATGGCTGCCGGTTCATAAACTTTCTCATTTTACAGCTACATTTGAAGAGAAGTAGGCATTAAAGTAACAGAATATTGATTCATATTTGATCAGCGCTGTCTAGTTTGACCGTTTGATCGGAGTTCGTGAGTGATTGACAGCCGGCTCACATAGACAGCTGATGGATGGCAGACTACAGATCAGCTCTGATTGGTTGTTTTCCTCCGGTCTGTTAAATCTTGCAGATGCCTTTTAGGAGCACCGGAGGACACGAAGGCACAGGATTTTTTTCAGATGACCTGTCTCATGCACTACTGTCAGGATATTAGGTTTCGGTTAGGTTAACCCTAACTCATATTTGCTCCATTTCTAACCACTGCAGCTTTAAAGGTTAAAAAAACTATATGATGTAGCCTATATATAATGTTTTGCGCTGTGCACAAACAGTTGACTCCTAGATTTTATAGAAAAATGAGCACATTTTGCTCTTTTTTGCAAGCAATCAAGTGTTTTCAGAGGCTCTACTATACCTGCTCTGCCTCCACAGTGCTGACTGTTAAACAGGAACTACAACACTGTTGCACAAAGCTGCTTTTTGTTGCACATCTGCGAGCCCTGCTGTCCCACCTTATGTGCTGATGTTGTGTTTACTTGTCTTGTAAATTGGTGGGGCGGCAAGGCACAGGGGAACAGTAAATATCAAGCTCGCCAGCATCTGTGGGGAAGGCTGCTGGAGGGAACTGAAGAGTGAAATACAGTGTGGAGAGACTGACACTCTTCTCTGTCTTTAATAGTAATTATCTTGTACTAAATGCTTCATAATGAAGTTCATTTGAATAACTTTGGAAATCTGTGATACTGTGCGGCCCATCTGTGTCTCACTGTCATCTGACTGGCTTGCACCATGTCATGGGTCAGATGATGTGAACAACTCATTGTTGTAGTTTGTGATGCGCTGATAACACGAAGAGACCAATAGATCATATTTTTCTCCACCCATATTGGCCAATATGGGCTTTTTAAAAACAAAATCATATACATAGGGCTGGGTGATATTGGCACAATATTAATAACAATATTTTTTACTTTATCGATATATGCAGTAGGCTATCACAATATGGTAAAACCATGCACAATTACATATAAAATACTCGGAAAATGAACATATTTTATACTCCTACAAAATGGTAAACTACCACCAACAAATATCTGCAGAAAATAATTTCATTTCAGCATCTTCAGGTCTCTGACAGTCCATGGTGGCCTGTGATAGACATATACTGTATATACAGTATATATATAGTCAGAGCATGAGGGGATAACAGGTGGCGCAGAAAGGCAAAGCTCATATAAATTATATCTGACCTTTGAACAGATGGAAAATTGCAATGAGGCAAATAACTACACCTGTCATCTGCTGTGCATTTAATGTACTGCATGTAAATTAAGGCTGTCAAAGTTAACGAGATAATAACGCATTAACGCAAATTTGTTTTAACGCCACTAATTTCTTTAACTTATTTCTTTTTTTTTAATTAACTTATTTTCTTTTTTATGCTAAATGCAGTACCTGTGAAGGTTGCTGGACAATATTTGTCATTGTTTTGTGTTGTTAATTGATTTCCAATAATAAATATATACATACATTTGCATAAAGCAAGCATATTTGTCTACTCCCATTTTAATAAGAGTATTAAATACTTGACAAATCTCCCTTTAAATTACATTTTGATTAGATGAAAAATGTGCGAATAATTTACGATTACTCGTGATTAAATATTTGAATCGATTGACAGCCCAAATGCAAATGGCAACAAGAGTGGAAGAAAGCAGTAAACAGGACAACTGATTTATGTGTCTTTTCTTGTAGAAGTTAAAGTATGAACTAGGACACGTTTGTCCTCAGATGATCTGTCAGTGAAGTTTGCCTTTTTGTGGGTGGCACTTTTTTCTTCATCTGTACACCCACATACATACGTACACACACTGTTCTTTAATTTAACTGCCTATAGTTCCCTGTATTTATTGCACACAAACAGGAAGCTAAAATGCATAACTTCCTGTGAGCCAGAGAGATTTTTCCCAGAAAAGAAGTACAGGTACCAGACACATTTCTTACCTTGTATAGTCTTGAGCAAGTAGTGCACTCACACTCACATTAAATGCCAAAATGAAGTATTCTTTAAAAATGCCAGCATGCAGACTAAAATCTTGATTAAATGACGTGGTGTTGATGGACACATGGATTGTAACGTAGAAATGGAGTAACCGCTCACGGCTGATGAACACTAAAACATTGGTGGTGGTGGTGGACGGATCTAGACACAGCTTGTAAAATGGAAAAATAAAAAACTGAATCTTAGCCAAACACATTTTTCTCTACTTATGGACATTTGAAACAAAAATACCAAAACATCTGTTGACTCACATCTTCTGTAACTTCCTCTAAGTACGAAAAGGTCAACTGATTCCTTGCTTACATAATTTAGTACACGATGAGCAATTGTGTCCCAACTCTATGGTACATAGTGTACAATATGTTCTCTATATAATAACTCTTTGTTTTTACACTGTATGATTTGGGGAGTTGTACGAACATGAAATTAAGCTCCAAATTATGTGCCAGATGTCAATCAGAACTGCAACTTTGGAAAGTCCCTGCCAAGTAAACTTCACTGAGAATAAACAAATGGTTTTCTGAAGATTTTTAATTAATTTGTTAAAGGTCTTATTGATCCACATAATAATAATTGATAATTGATTGTGAAATCACAATTTTAAATATTTTGACGGGTCCAAAATGAATGTTTTGTTTATACCTGTGGAAGATTACCGACGTTTGGTTCCCACTTCTAACAAGGCCTGTGAGCCAACAGTATAACAACGTTAGTGTCACATGAACTTAATCTCACTCCACTCCACTATGAAATATGCAGGTCTTGCAACGAACTGGCAACCACTTGTTGTGAAGTGAATGCAATGGGAAAAAAAATCAAAAATCAAGTGAATTTAGTATGTTTATTAAAGCAGAAATATTCCTTAATGTTGTCCTTGTTTCAGTGTGACACAGTGCAAGTTGTGCAGAGATCAGCAGGAAGTTGCATCAGCAGCTATTTCAGTGTTTTTTTTTCCCAGAATGTTGTAATAGGGCTTCTTTTCAGAAGAGCTGTGTCTCTGGAGTCTGGAGGAGGACACTCGCTGTCTCTGTGTCTCTTTCTCGGTACTGACTGAAATGTGTTGGTCTGGTCAGATTCATAGTTTTGGTTAGTTGTCCTTGATCAGTTTTGATCTGATTTGAAGCAAAATTCTGCCAATTTTAGACACTTTTACTGAAAACGATTTACAAATGTCAAATGATACCCATCCCTAATCTCTTTGTATGAAGTTCCATTTGAGCTGCCACCTGACATATAAATCCGAAAGAAGAAAAACAACTCGTCGCGGACTTAGCTTCGTCCCTGAAGATAAATGCTCTCTGGTTATTAAATCAGTAACTAAACCTCATCCCTCTTCACCCAGTGAGCTCACGGTGCTGCTCAGATTTATGTTCCATCAGCAGTCAACACGGACTAGCTCACTGTTTTGTTATCTGTATGCAGAGCAAGCGTGGTCTCGCATAGTGTTTGTGTCTGCTTCAGCCAGATATGATGTGAAAACGGCGACAGTATGTTGACCCGCTGCCAGCGCTGTGAGCTCGCACATGTACCATCTCCTCTGGCTTTCTGACAGTTATTTTTAGACGCTTTTATCCTCTAAGACAGTGGTGCGTGATTTAGCAGGCACACCACATACAGGCTGACTTTGAACCTCTTTGAGTCTACTGGAGAGTTAAATTAAGAAGCTAGGCTGCTGTTAGTGTTTAGTGCAGCTAAAAAAGTGTTTTGGCAAGAATTGAGAATCGATGTTGGGGTTTTATGTATCACGAAACACTGTTTCTTAAAGGAACTGTGCCCACTGACCATGGCCGGATTAGCCTGTTTGGAGGGCCCCAGGGAAAATGTTTTTGTTGGGAACCTCCGCCCTTCCACTGATTTAATCTCTAACTGTGTCTGTGTGCTGTTTGCTGCTGAGCTGGTTGTGTACATTAGGTTTATCAGCGCTGATTTTCACTGAAAAACACTCTCTGCTGCTTAGGGCTGCATGAGTTTTGAAAAAATATCTAATTGCGATTATTTTTACTGATTGTGTTTTAATTTGCGATATTTCGAGGGAATGACAAGAGTTAGCATGTGTGTGACGGTGAGTAATGGAGTTATAAGTAACGTTGTAGCTGTGAACGTAGCTGTAGCAGGGAGTGTACAGTTTATTTGACGGTGAATAAATTCTACAACTCCTCAAGACCCAAACCAAGCTCCTGTGTCTTGCTAGCCCCGACGCTAGCGACAACTTCAGCCCAGGCTCGCTTAAGGTGGACCAGCTATTCTCATTTTGTGACAAGCCGCTGTGGAGTCAAGTGGTACAATTCGGTATACTGGTCCGGTCTGGTGTTGTTGGTTTAATATCAAACAGGTTTGGAATTTTTTTTACAGCTGCCCAACTCTACACTTCATTTGATGTTGAATGTTTATTGATGCTTAAAGGAGCAGTGTGTAGGATCTGCCGGTATCTAGCTGTGAGGTTGCACATTGCAACCAGGTGAAGTCTCTCCCGTGTGCTAAGCATGTAGGAGAACTACGTGAAAATGTAAATGTCCCTCTCTAGAGCAACCTGTTCTGAGTGCTTAGAGTGTGTGTATGTGTACGTGGGAAGTGAGTGGTGAAGCAAGAGAGAGAGCGGCGGCGACGGTAGTGAGTAAAGTTATCGACTCCGGCTCAAGCAGGAAAAGTTAAAAGAGTTTGGTTTGTCCGTTCTGGGCTACTGTAGAAACATACATCAGACCGGCACATGCAAAAAGTCAAAGCCGCGCCCCCTTTTGAGGGAAAGAAAACAGAACATCCCGTAGACCTCAATGCACTCACACAGTTATTAATTTTAAATTCCATTTCTGCCAATAGAAACCAATTCAACCTTTAACACTGCGAATCAAATGATAGCTGTGCTGCACCACTCAGCCATGCAAACAGTGCAGTTACAGTGCAGCAGTGGGGAAGGGAGGCGGGGGTAAGAGAAAGTGTTTCTCAGATATGATGCTGCTCTCTGTTTCACTTCTCAGATGGGACTTCGGGTACTAGTGCAGGGGCGTACAGGATGTTGAGCGTCGGCAAAGTGTCGCGATCAAAGAAGAGTTAACGAAGCAGTGAGCGGTGCGCTGAGGGACAAGTGGCGTCTGTAGGTGGTTGAGGTCATTATGTAGAGCGAATGAGTGGGTGGACACTGTGAGAATATGTTGCACAGGATTGTCACACAACTGCTACAAGAGATGCTGATATTTGAGCTCACATTACATGCAAATAAAGGACTCTGGAAAGTGGAGCGCAAGCAAGGCTAATTCTATCTGCTGCTTCCACTCTACTTCTAATCTAGCTGGGTGAAAAAGGAAGTTTTTATAAACTCGCACATCAACCAGTTGGACAAGAAAGACTGTGCACAGAGAGACTCAACAAAAGCCTGTGGCTGTGCAGCTGTCAGCCAGCCAAACCTCCCACAAGACCTGGAATGACCCCGAGGCTTTCAAGAACCGTCAAAAAAATCAAATAGAGGATTTTTGTATTCGCAGCTTTGGAATCAAATTCTCCTTCTTCTTCTTTTTTGAAGATCATTGGATACTTGTGGTTTCGCATGTGAATACCACCAAACTCTCTGAGGCCTCACACTCACTTGTAGGACGCATGATTCACCAGCGAAATATGTTTTTTTGGTGAATTGATCTGATTCGTTTTCCTTCATAACCTGGACCGTGAATTAATAATTTGTCACAAAGCTAATTCAATTCGATTTGAAGTCAGCTCTAAGGAAATCCATCTGTATGCAGAAAACCAAACCGATTGACTGTCGGTCACATTTAGATCCAAAGGCAATTCAATTTCGTGACTATTTCACAAACTGCTGCGCGACTGGGCTGACATTAGATAGGGCTGTCAACGTTAACATGTTAACAGAATCCATTGGTACCAACCATGTCATGGTAACTTGCCATGAAGGAGGTTAAATAACACTCCAAATTTACGCTAAAGTTTGGTGAGGAAAAACTGGCATGGCCATTTTCAAAGGGGTCCCTTGACCTCTGACCTCAAGATATGTGAGATATAGTCTCCCCTTTACAGACATGCCCACTTTATGATAATCACATGCAGTTTGGGGCAAGTCATAGTCAAGTCAGCACACTGACACACTGACAGCTGTTGTTGCCTGTTGGGCTGCAGTTTGCCATGTTATGACATCACATTTGAGCATATATTTTATGCTAAATGCAGTACCTGTGAGAGTTTCTGGACAATATCTGTCATTGTTTTGTGTTGTTAATTGATTTCAAATAATAAATATATACATACATTTGCATAAATCAGCATATTTGTCCACTCCCATGTTGATAAGAGTATTAAATACTTTTCTCCCTTTAATCTCCCTTTAAGGTACATTTTGAACAGATTAAAAATGTGCGATTAATTTGGGATTAATCATGATTCACTATGGACAATCATACGATTAATCGTGATTAAATAATTTAATCGATTGACAGCCCTAATATTAGATAATGGGTACATTACTGGGATACTAATAACATGGTTTAATATCTTCAATGTTTCCCAATAACATCAAGTATGTACAACCATCAAATTTTCAAGCGTAAAGACACTGGCTTGTTAAAAAAGTATTTCATATTTTAATTAATAAACCTACAGTTCAACAGTTTTATAGATCAGCTTACTCACGAAATTAACTTTAAGTGGAACCAAAACAAGAAGTAGCGTTTTTGGTTTGGTGATAACAAAAACATACAGTATTTGAGAGCTTGAGATTTTAATCGCCAAAACATTCCGAACATAAAGAGCCAAGAAGACGAAATAAGTATCTCTCGTCTACCATGTTTGATTTGCACATACGCATCATTTCCTGTCACTTCCTCTGCATGCTGGTACTTTTTGGGGGCAGGAATGTTGGACGCCGCCGCCGCCGCCTTCAGTGGAAACTAGCACATAGAGAAGCATTCAGAGGACTTTGCAAACAAACCAAAAAGTGTGGCCATAATGGGCATTTCTCATAGTCATTTTCACACATTGGTCCTATGATGAAGTCTGAATATTAACCTGAATTCTTGTGCAGTTTGCTGTAGATTTAAAGTGGACCAAATTCCTGCTCCCCCTGAGTTGTTGCCAAACAGCTATGAGTCACCCGCAGTCTTTGGCTTGTAACTGAAAATATGAAAATATGAAAACAAGAAAACCAGAAGCTCAAAGCAGAGCGGGAAAGCAATCATGCATGCAGATGTGAGTGTGAGTGTAGATGCTGGTGTGCTCCACCGCTATGGTGTTTGGGGTGGGGTTAATATGCTGTATTAGACCAGTGTTGTCGTCTGATTTATGATGAATCATTTATTAATTGTGTGTGTGATCCCATCACAAGATGGACTGTATAATTGATCAATACTATAGTCATTGTTTAAAGGAAAACCTTTATCTGAAATACAATCTAAGGACATTTCTAGGAGATACCACATCCGCATCTGTGTGACTGTATTCATTTGTGGTTTAGTCCAAGTGTTTCGTGTATTTTGTGCAAATGTTTTTACCAATTTCAGACATCTAAATTCTCTATTTGGTTTTGAGTTGGATAGATGTTTGTTGATTCATTAAGATTCTGCTTGCAGAGTTTTTTACTAGTAAAACAAAATCATAACACGTCATTCAGTGCATTTCTTTTGATTTTGTGCCTCCAAATTAAAATGTTCTCAGTACACATATCCCTCTTATAAGGACATTTTCTTCTTAACCTGCTTCCTGTTTAAAGACAGTACAGGTTAAAGGGAAAATTACACTCTCCGCTGCATTTCTTCGGCCATATACTCTGGCTAGAATAACTACGGGTGAATATCTGAAACAAAATAAAATGCAAAATGTATCCTCGTCCATGACGTCGTCTGTTCTCATATTTCGGGATGACATTTTTGCAGTTTGCAATGCAAAGCAAAGAGCTCAAGGAAGTTCTGTTTTTATTTTTAGGTGTTTTTTTTTACATCAAATGACGTCGCTTGGGACGCATTGAACTAGCTGTTAGCTCTGTGCTGGACTGTGCTGCTTACCGGCTGCTAACAGCTAACGTTAACTAGCTGTCGTCCTTTCTGATTTCAACACGGGAGGTGCCATTGATTTACGTTATGATGCATTCATGCTCTATTCAGTAAAGATGAGTAGTCTAATGTTATCATGATGTGTTCAAATGTAATCTGTAAAACATATTTTTTGGTGAGAAATCCACTTGTTTGAAGGAGATGTTTTCACAGCAATATAAAATAGATAATAGAGAAGGAATTATGACCTGTTTAACTTCCTAACAGAAACCAGTATACAAACAGTAATAAAGGAGTGGATGTTTGGGATTTATTGTTTTACTATTGTTTTTTACTGTGGTATTGAATTGGTATGGAGAATCGTGGAATTTCACTGGTATTGGTATCGCCGTCTAAATTTCTGGTATCGTGACAATGGACTACATTTACCATCAACACTGATTGGACATCCACATAAAAGGAGGCAGATTTTCCCTTTAAACTTTAATATTTTTGTGCCAGTGGATTAACTGATGCATGGGCTAGTGTGTTATATGTCTGATAACAATATTCCGCAATTCAAGAAAAATGTTTTTAATCATCTATAATGACATGAACATTCAGGTGTTATTAGACTTAGCAGCAGCACAGTCTGAAGGTCAGTCCGTGAGGAGGAAAGCAGCAGAGAGCCAGAGAGTCATATTTATAGTCTGCTGTATATTAAAAGGACTGTCACTCACTGTGACTGTCCTAACATGCACTTCCAAAAGATGAGACATCCTAGATAGCGAGGAGACACATTCTAGTTTAATTTGGACGCTGGTGTGTTGGCCTTTTGAAAACCTTAATTATATTATTATATTTAACCTTTACATTACCACTGCTGCTACCAGTAAAACCAGACAATAAAACACTCCATTCATCTAGTCCATGTATAAAACCAGCCTACTAAGTATAACATCCCACTGCCAAAAAGAGATCCTGTGAAGAAGCTCTTTTTACAGCAGGAGTGGGTGTGGTGCCACCAAACTGCCAGTCATGGCCTCACCATAAATACATCATGGACTCAGACAGAGTTTTCCCATGATGCACTGCACAGAAACACACATATGCTACGAGTTGTCTAAAATATCAAAGTGCTTTTGGACCTCTCTTGTATTCTTGAAGGTCCTCATTTATCAGCAGTGTGGTATTTATATGTGTGCGAGCAGGAGGCGCAGATGGACAAGCCGGTTGCGGACAGTTAATAGGTGTTTTCCCTGAAGGGAAATTCAGCAATAAACAGAGGCTATGGAGGAAACGGCAACTTCCTGTTTGGTGTACCTTCTTTGGGAGAATTGACCAGATGTAGACATGTGATGTCTGGGTGTGATCTGTGATGTAGAGCATGTTCTAGTTATGTTACATGTCAACAGTTAATCTTTTAGGTTTCAAAATTAGAAGAGCCTGGGCTTCTTGATGGGGCCGCCAATTACATAGACCAGCATCATAAATGACATCACATCAGTGTTACAGAGACCAGTTTCTCCGCTAGGGATGTTAATAATCAACCGTTTAACCGTTGACCGACGATAAGAATTTGGATTAATGTTTTCAGTTAAAAGAAATATTAAAAATAAAATAAAAAGCTGAGCAAAACTCAGAGGAGCGGCTTGTCACTTTAAGTAAATATCTGGTCCACCTTAACAGACCACCTTAAGTGAGCCAGAGCCAGAGTTGTTGCTAGTTTCGGGGTTACTTAAATTAGCAGGCGGCTGGCAGGCAAGACACTGGAGCTTGGCTTGGGTCTTGAGGAGTTGTAGCATTTATTCACCGACAAATAAACTGTACACACACACAAAAAGTTATTCTTGATCCAAAGCAGTGTTTTGTATCCTCATCTAGTTCCTGCCAGCATTACTTTGTGCACACGCCGAGCAACTATTAATTCTTCTTCTTGGTCGGTCTCCAGCATTCAGTTCTGTCCTGGCTGGGTGTGGCAGATAGAAAGTAAATGGTCTTCAGTGTGGTGTTGTGTGTGTTCATTGCAAAATCTCAACAGTCCATAACACTGGAGCCAGCTGGTGAGCGTTAAGCCTCAAAGCTTGGTTTGTGTCCAGGCTACAGTAGTAATACAACATTCATGCGTGAGTAATGAACCTGCAGCTCATGAGGACGTCACAGCGGAGGAGAAGATGGTTAGGCTGATGTATGATCTGTTTAGAGGATGCTTGAATTGACTTCTATCCATCAGAGCCGCCAGAACCAGCTGACATTTGTTCCTTTTGTTTCCAAGATGATGACATTGATATCAGTACGTCATTGAGGCGACACCAGGATAAATGTCTCCTCTGTTTGGTGCAGTACAGTTCAGTTGTGGGACAGACAACAAAAAAAAAAGTGGCTCTAATATAGATTTTATTTTACATAGATGTGATACTGTCTAAACAGTCGATTAAAATATTTAATCACGATTAATTGCAAATGAAAAACACATTTTATATCTGTTCAAAATGCACTTTAAAGGGAGATTTGTCAAGTATTTAATACTCTTATCAACATGGGAGTGGACAAATATACTACTTTATGCGACGCGTGGGCTGCGAAGCGCAAAGCTTCGAATACCTTCGAATATTTCTTACCGAAGCTTCGAAGCACAAAAAATTGTATTGAGGCCAGCCCTAATAAATAATGTGAAAATATCTGAACACTCAATCCACGGAGAAATGCACGCAGCCTGTATTCAGAAACTGTGCCTTTAAATGAGCCGTCAGGACTTGACTGTAACGTTGTGATGTCACAACTATGCACTCATTGGTAGAAGTGCCGCTCAGTGTGGTTGACGCATACAGTGAGTCTCCCGGCTGCAGTGACGCTGTGAAGACGGCGACAGCGCAGATTCAGATGACCTGAAAACGCTTTACCAATCAGAGCAGACAGGTCTTTTTCGGGAGGGGGTCTTAAAGAGACAGGTGCTAAAACGGCGCATTTCAGACAGAGGGTGAATACAGATATATTCAGACTGACAGGGTGAGAAAAATAATGTGTTTCTTGAACATTAAAGCATGTAAACATGTTCCAGTAGAAACCCCAAATACAAATATGAACCTGGAAATGAGCATGATGTGTCCCCTTTAAATTCTCAATGGCTGCAACCCCACATAAGCCAAATACAAAGTGAGAAGATGGTTTCTGCTTACAATAGAGCTTTAAAAGTAATGTGTCCATCCATCACTGTCTTAGTGTTGGAGTGGAATGGGGTTCATCTGGGTTTCAGAAGGGAAACTTGTTTATTTGCTAATGATGTCGGGTCTTTGATGCTCCTCACTGACTGATGAAGGCTCTTTCTTTTTCCCCTCAGAAGGAGGAGGAGGCCCGCAGTGGGAATGAGCTTTCAGCATGTGTTTCTGCTTTTCTCGGCCTTTTCCGTCCACGTTTCAGCAACAGCCTCACAAAAGGAGGGATGGAATGTTTTAATTGTTTATCATCAGGTAGTGTTTAGAGACGAGGGTTTAGGATGGCTATTAAAGGCTACAGCCGCTTTCTGTTAAACGTCAGCAGAACCAGGACGGCCCAGTGTGTAGAAGTGGGGCTTTCCACGAGGTCCTCCTGTCTCATCAAGTAGGTTTGTATCTCGCACATAATTCGATTGATACTGATGAATTAGTGCCGTGGAAATTACCATGTGAGCAACTGAGGATATTTCATCACCGCTATTATCTGAGGCTTTATAGTATTGTATTTGTATAGAACTGTTGGTTCTAAACAACGATGGCGGCCCCTGTATAGGTTAGCGAAGCTGCTGCCATAACATCAGCTCTATCAGAACTGGAGAGTATTTCTTCAGTGAAAGAAGAACAAAGTACAGCAGTGAAGGTGAAAGTTTTTGGTTCAGTTAATCTCGCTTTCGTTAGTTTGATTGACAGATGGTTCATCCAATCACCTGCCAAGTATTTTTTGAAAGTGCCTACCCTTTTCCAAACGGTTTCTAGAGATGTTCCAATACCATTTTTTCGTTCCCGATACCGATTACGATACATGAACTTGCGGTATCGGCCGATACCGAGTACCGATCCGACACCAGTGTGATTAAAAAATAGTTAAAAGAGTTGGCAGTGGAGGCGTGATACATTCAGGGCGTCAGCACAGTGAAAGCTACTGTTTTGGAGCAGCGAAGAAGAATTGATTTCTGGTTAAACAAGTTGATTGTTGTCTGGGTTAATAAGTTATGGTATTGGATCTGTGCATAGACCGGCGTACTCACCGATACCCGATCCCGAATTTTGGGCGGTATCGGATGCATTTCCGTCACTGGTATCGGTGTCGTAACAACTCTAACAGTTTCCAATGACGGCTCCTCAGATGGTTCTGTGGAACAAACCATCTGACAGGGTCAGGTTAGATGTGTGCGGTCTCACTTTAAATTCCCAAATAGCTACTTCATCAAACACTTCCTCCTTCCTGCACTGGCTGCCGGCCAGAGGTTTCTATGCAGGCTTTTACTCTGATAGATCTAGGAGGAAATGTCAACTCTTTGAAGGGGAATCTGTAGAGATATCAAGCAGGTCAGGTCAGAGAAGAACTGCTCTCCTCATCAGTCTAAATACGACAATGTACCACAATGTAACGTTAAGTTACTGTCATGGCAGTGGTTGCATTTTCCTTTTTCTTCGTTTTAATGCTAGTGGCATGTAGGTCACAGCAGCAGGATGGGAGGAGAAGAGAGGTCTTTACATGTACTGTAGCAACAATGATGCTACTATGCCCGGTTCAGATTAATGCTGTGAGGTGTCTGCAGGCCAGCTCCA
>CAKALG010029016.1:0-11407 GCA_916700815.1 Helicolenus hilgendorfi | reverse complement strand
GAAGGATTAAAAGAACAAACACACTTGTGTTAGGAACCCTGGTCTGGGTTAGTGGTCAGGGTAGAGGGTTGAGGGTTGAGGGTTGAGGGTTGAGGGTTGAGGGTAGAGGGTAGAGGGTAGAGGGTAGAGGGTAGAGGGTTGAGGGTAGAGGGTAGAGGGTTGAGGGGTGAGGGTTGAGGGTTGAGGGTAGAGGGTTGAAGGTTGATGGTTGAGGGTTGAGGGTTGGAGGGTAGAGGGTTGAGGGTTGAAGGTTGGAGTCGTGAGCGTTACAAAGAAACTCTGCGGTTCTGGCTTAAGAAAGACATTTTACCGCTGAGCAGACCAAGAGGAAAAGAAAGAGCTGGTACTGGCACAGTGATGGCCAAGGAAGGGAAGGACACCTGATCAAAGCTTTAAGGGTCTAACGGGGATGGAGGACGGCCAGCAAAGGGGACAATACAG
Organism: Helicolenus hilgendorfi; assembly: GCA_916700815.1. Classification (NCBI taxonomy): domain Eukaryota; kingdom Metazoa; phylum Chordata; class Actinopteri; order Perciformes; family Sebastidae; genus Helicolenus; species Helicolenus hilgendorfi. The sequence continues at coordinate 10,966 of CAKALG010029016.1, read as the reverse complement.
CAGGTCGATCTTGCTCAGACTGTTTAGAGGTGAAGACGCTTCCCTTTTTCAATTAAATCCTGCTATTCAATGCCAAATCAAAACAAAAAGGAGACAGCAGTGTCCTTTAAACACAGGTGTGCCTCTTGTCCCATGGAGTTTACTCTCAAGGTTTTCTACCCTAAACCACTCTTCATACCAAAGCTCTCTCCAAAGAAGAATTGCAGCTTTAACCCTGTAAGGCCAACAGCTGCAAAATTACAAACATCAATTTTGGGTAACCTAAAAAAAAAAAAAAATCCATCAATGCTTTTTTTTAACGACAACTTTTACAGTCAATGGGTCCTATTGTTCATCCTTGCAATGCATAATGTGTTTATACTAGGGCTGTCAAAGTGAACGCAAATTCATCTTAACACCACTAATTTCTTTAACCCATTAACACCATTGATCTTTCAGAGGTTGTTGAGGGTTCAGTTTTAAAGCTGGAGTGAAGATAGTGGTATCATACGAAACTAGAAAACCTAAGGAATCCATTTTTTTACTGTGACTACGATTGTTCCAAAACCTTTACCACATGTTTTCTATTCTCACCATGATGACGAAGCTTCCATAACCTTAGAGAGGTATCCATCTTAACTAGGGCTGTCAAAGTCAGCGCGTGCATTAATGCAAATTCGTTTTAACGCCACTAATTTCTTTAACTCATTAACGCAACTTGCGATTTTTAGGTTTTAGCGAGAGTGAAGATACTGACATCATATGAAACTAGAAAACCTAAGGAATCCATTGGTACCAACCATGTCATACTAGCTTGTCGCAAAGGACGCTCCAAACTTAGGTTACATTTTGGCGAGGAAAAACCTGGCATGTCCATTTTCAAAGGGGTCCCTTGACCTCTGACCTCCAGATATGTGAATGTAAATGGGTTCTCTGGGTACCCACGAGTCTCCCCTTTACAGACATGCCCACTTTATGACAATCACATGCAGTTTGGGGCAAGTCATAGTCAAGTCAGCACACTGACACACTGACAGCTGTTGTTGCCTGTTGGGCTGCAGTTTGCCATGTTATGATTTCAGCATATTGTTTTATGCTAAATGCAGTACCTGTGAGGGTTTCTGGACAATATCTGTCATTGTTTTGTGTTGTTAATTGATTTCCAATAATAAATATATACATATATTTGCATAAAGCAGCATTTTTGCCCACTCCCATGTTGATAAGAGTATTACATACTTGACAAATCTCCCTTTAAGGTACATTTTGAACAAATAAAAACAATTAACTATGGATAATCACGTGATTAATCACCATTAAATGTTTTAATCGATCGACAGCCCTAGTTCTTACTAAAGCTCTTTCCTAAAACAGCAAATTTAAAGCCTACAGCCTTAGTGGAATCACGTATTCCAGACACGACGGCGGCGGTTTACGTGGTCAGTGGAATAAATTAATGTAAATATGTTCCGATCCAGTGAATTAAGAACGTTATTTAATTACGAGGTGGATGATTAACATGCATTTAATATTCAGGTTTACTCATATGATTATTTCAGTTTCATTAACCCCTGTGTGTGTTAATTAAATGTGTATTTTTTTTTTTGAAAAACATGACGACAAACTTGACATCCTGATGACATACGGTGCTGGAGGCGTTGCTGACTTGCAAACACTTTCTGCTGCTTCCCATCCAACAGTGAGGGGAACTTTTGTTTATGAGTTTTAAGTTTGAATTTAATCTTTATTATTCCAGAATGTGTCAATTTTTTTAATCAGATTATAGTCACTTTCAAATCAGATCTCGCCGTCTGCCACATTGTCTTTAATCCTACGTAGAGGTTTTGATCATAATCTTTCTTCTCTTGAAGGATGATTTTGACTTCCAATTATTTGCAGTCCATTTTTTGTCTTTGAATCTTTTTTTTTTTTTTTTTTTTTACAGACTCATGAAATCTGGATTAAAGAAAATGCATTAGTTTTTAATATGCCGGTAGTCTGTTCACTGTGATTCAAAAATTCAACTCTGAGTTTTTAATGTGTTTTATAGCTTCCCGGAGACGGTGCTTCTGAATCTTCCCTCTTTGTCTGCAGGGGCTGAGCAGTTTCTCCACAAAAAAAAAACACAGGAGGCATCTTCAAAAAGACCAAATCGAATTCAACCTTTGTTTTACTTTATGAATGACGGGGCTTTGTTGGTTTTACTACACGCAGCCACACATGACTACAGAGAGGTATTATGTAGACTTCATATACACCGAGAGGGGACTCTTAAACCCCATCCTGCAGTTCTGACGCTCACAAAAGCACCAAATAGCCATTGAGAACAGACAGGGCTGCATGAAATATGGCCAGGCGTAGTGCTTTTCTGCAGCTCGGGATGTCATCGGATTTTTTTTTTTTTTTAGTAAAAAGGAAGAGGGAGAGCAAACGTCGCATGAATTCACAAAAGGAGGTCTAGATATAAGGAATTTGGATGAGCAGTTACCCGACCATTAACCGACAGTGCTGCGTTCATGAGACAGAAACAGGACAAAGACTTGAGTCGCAGCTTTAAAATGGGATCACATCTACCATCAAACCTTACTGGCCTCAAACCATTAGAGATGGACAATGTCAGAGCTAACATGGTTGATGACTCCAGAAGCCATAACACCATGTGTTTCATGAAGTATAGATAGGGTATAAAGGGCTTTATTGGTTCTGAAGCACACTAACAAGGAAATCAATCACATGTTCGCCTGTATGGATTTCTTACAATTCTCAAAATTGATGTGTTTCCAGTAAGTTTCACATCGATATTGTCACTACGGTCTATGTTGAAGTCTCCATTGTAAGACAATTAGGGCTGTCAATCGATCCATAGATAGTCGCGATGAATAGCAAATTAATATCTGTTCAAAATGTACCTTAGAGGGAGATTTGTCAGGTATGTAATCCTCTTATCAACATGGGAGAAGGTAGATATGCTGCTTTATGCAAATGTGTGTATATATTTATTATTGGAAATCAATCAACAACACAAAATTATAACCCATTTTGTCCAGAAACCCTCACAGGTACTGCATTTAGCATAAAAAATATACAAAAAATCATAACAAACTGCAGCCCAACAGGCAACAACAGCTGTCAGTGTGTCAGTGTGCTGACTTGACTATGACTTGCCCCCAAACTGCATGTGATTATCATAAAGTGGGCATGTCTGTAAAGGGGAGACTCGTGGGTACCCATAGAACCCATTTACATTCACATATGTGGAGGTCAGAGGTCAAGGGACCCCTTTGAAAATGGCCATGCCAGTTTTTCCTCGCCAAAATTGAGTGTAAGTTTGGAGCGTTATTTAACCTCCTTCACGACAAGCTGGTATGACATGTTGGTACCGATGGATTCATTAGGTTTTTAGTTTCATGTGATACCAGTATCTTGAAAAAATTAAAAAAAATTAAAATTGCAAGTTGCGTTAATTCATTAAAGAAATTAATGGCGTTAAAACAACACGTTATTATTATGGCGTTAACTTTAACAGCCCTAAAGACAATGTAAAAAAAACACCTAAACATCGATCCTGCCTGATGTCTAAGTGTTTTCTTTTTGATTTACTTTCATCACATTTTTCTCACTCGACTCTAAAACTGGTGCATGAACATGATCAACGCCTCTGCATGTCAAAACACCGTAGCACACACACACACACACACACATAAACAAACACTGAACCCCTACTTTAATCCAAAAGTCATTAAATATGCATTTGCTTTTGATTACTCTTGAAATTAATTCATCAGGGAGAACAGTGACAGGTGCTCGCTGTTACTGACAAACTGCTGTGGCAGTCACTGATAACATGAGATGCTTAAGTATTCTGCACTGTAACCCTCCTATCCCTCTCTCTCCTTCTGCTTCAAACATCCCCTGCTCCCTCGTTCTGCCTCTCCGAGCTCCGCGCTGCCTTCTCCTTCAGTCAGGTGAGGTGAGAAATGATACCAGAACCAAAACATTCGTCATAGCAACAATCCACTGAAGCTAAATTACATTGAAAGGGATTGCAAAGGGAGGAGTGGACAAGAAGAAAGGATGAGGGGGACGGGGCGTTTATGGAATAAAAGCGCTTCGGAGGGAACAAAAGTGCTACCCATCGGTACAAAGTGGGAGATGGGGAGAGAGGCAGTGTTTGGCATTGAAGTGAACGGTGCATGGTGTGAATCTTGCCTTTGTGGCGATGCCCTTGAGTTAGCCAGTGAGGCATTGAATGGTGTATTGTGGATGGGCAGTTATCTCCAAGGCTTCCCTTTCAGTGTTATTAGAAAAACACATGACAGCAATGCTAGCTCTTATCGAACAGAAAGCTTCAAGGCCGAGAGGCGAATCTGCAGGAGGCGACTCAAATGGCAACGTTTGACACCCTGTCATTCTCTCGGCGTTTTGGGCAGATCAGATACCACAGTACCGCTTTAAAGTGCATGGGAACATTCAGTACAACATGTTTAAATCATGCTGCATGATGAAAGTGTAATCACTATATAGTACGGTAGTATGAATATATGATGGAGATGCTCCGGGTTGATTCTAAGAACTGGTATCAAGGCCGATCTCGGAACGTTTTCAATCAATCTGTGGTTTAAATAAACCCGATTAAATCATTCATCTCTGTACTGCACTATTCAAAACTGACTGATAGTATTGCAAAGCTCTACAGTGTTAGGAGCATTGCATTGTATATGCCAGATCAAATTAGAATCCGCCTTTGTGAAAAATGATTTGTGCAGTTCTGACGACCATATTTCAAAATGCACAGATTCACTACACTTACTGTAAATTAGCAAATCTATTAATTAGGGCTGTCAACGTTAACGAGATAATAACACGTTATTGCAAATATGTTTTAACGCCACTAATTTCTTTAAAGCATCAACACAACTTGCAAGGAAGACGAAGGAGGAAAAATAACGCTCCAAACTTACGCTAAATTTTGGCGAGGATAAACTGGCATGACCATTTTCATAAAGGGGTCCCTTGACCTCTGACCTCCAGATCAGTGTATGTAAATGGGTTCTATGGGTACCCACGAGTCCCCCCTTTACAGACATGCCCACTTTATGATAATCACATGCAGTTTGGGTTAAGTCATAGTCAAGTCAGCACACTGACACACAGACAGCTGTTGTTGCCTGTTGGGCTGCAGTTTGCCATGTTATGATTTGAGCATATTGTTCTATGCTAAATGCAGTACCTGTGAGGGTTTCTGGATCAATATGTGTCATTGTTTTATGTTGTTAATTGATTTCCAGTAATAAATATATGCATACACTTGCATAAAGCAGCATATTTGCCCACTTCCATGTTGATAAGAGTATTAAATACTTGACGAATCTCCTCTTAAGGTACATTTTGAACGGATTAAAAATGTGCAGTTAATTTGCAATTAACTATTTTAATCGTTAGTCGTGTTGGCTTAAATGAACCCGATCAAATCGTTGATCACTGTACTCTACTGTCCGCCACAGCCTGCTAGTATTGCAAAGCGTTATCGTGTACAGTAAGCATTTCACTGCTTAATATGTCAGAGAAAATTAGAATGTGCCTTTGTGAAAAATGATTTGTGCAGTTCTGACAACCATATTTCAAAATGCACAGATTCGCCGTACCTATTGTAAATGATCCAATCTATTAATGTTTTAGTGTATAAAACATTCAGGAAGCAGCTTCTCATTTTTAGCCGCCGCTGACCGTCGCTATCACTAAAGAGGGAAATCACTGAAATGACAAATGTCGCTGGCAGCAGGTCGACCAAAGGTCATTTACGAGGGAAGAACCTCATAACCTCCCCTCTGTAACACCACTGTACTATTACGTGTGGACTGCGTGTTTTTGTAGTTCCAATAACTCCCAACAGAGTGATACATCTTCTCTAGTAAAAGATGCTCACATGTCAATTTCAGGAGTCACATATTCTCAATGTTAGCATTTTGAACCTTCAGTATTTGGATCCAGTAGCTTATGAAAGAATAAGGTGTGCCACATTTATAAGTCTACAGCTGTATTATTTTTAATGTGCCACATAGATATTTAATTACATATCTTTTTGTTTGTTACATTATTCAATATTAAAACCATACTGACTCCATACAATATAACGCCAGAAATAAATTACTATCTAATAAAAAAGAAGCCTACAACACAACAAAGACCAAACGTGATTGCAAAGCGGAGAGAGAGGACCTTCGGTGATCTATACACATAACCACGATGGAATTGAGCAGAAATATGAAGTCCTATCAACAGATATATAATGAAAGCATTGTTTTTTTATTGGAGCAAACAAAGGGATTCTGTTCCAATCAATCCTACCTCTCGTGGGAATACCACGTATAAAAGCTTGAATATTGACCACATTCCAACGTCTCGATATCCCAAAGACAAAAAACAATAGCTGTTTGATTACCACTGAATCTCTGTCCAACACAGACTCATCAGCGTAGTAACGGGTATGTTTACTCCCAAGCATCATATCATCTCCCCCATATTTGATTTTGTAGCTTCAATGTAAACAATGTTCCCCTAGTCTTGTTTGGCCGCTGGTGAGCTTAGATCCGTCTGAATGTGCAGAAGAGATGATGGGAGAGATGGGAGAGAGGGGGGAGTTGGATAGAGAAATGGGTTCCTTCTGAATAATGCAATAGTGAAACTGGGCAATATGACCACCATGCGATCTCCTACAGAATAGAAACAACTGTGGATACCAGCCCATCTGTGCTCGTGAATTCAACTCATGTGAAGTGTCAGTTAAATCAAAGCTGGAGCTTGAGAAAGAGTCTGGCAGTCATTTTTTTGGGATAAATAAAACATGGCAGAGATGACTCCATTGCCCTTTATCTCACTCTCTCTCTCTCTCTCTCTCTCTCTTTCTGTTTCTATCCTGAGCGCTACGTTCGAGCCAGGATGCGTTTTTAACAGCAGGAGGTACGTCGGGCCTCGGCCACTACGGGCCTGTCAAATTTGATTTAATTTAAAGCAAAATTAATGTTCCTAAATTTAAATTAAATAGTGTTTTGTGCCAGCATTCTGCAGCGCTGCTGCGTTGTGTTGATCTATTCGTGACATTCCGGTTGCAGGAAGGTTAAAGTGGCGGGTATCCTGCCTAACCTACTGTAGCATGATCAGAAGGTCAGTCAGACGTCTGTCATCGGCTTAGCGTGAGGATTGGTGAGGAGTGGTGGCGTGCTCCGGGCTGACCACTTAGACAGCTCGACGGTGTTGTCATGTCAGTGTCACAGCACAGGGGTTCATCTATTGATTTCACCCCAATAACCTTATGAAGTCCATTAGGACCTAACTGGTGTTTTGAAGCAAGTACTCGACCCAATTAGTTTATACCATTCAAGCATCCCATTTTAAAAAGAAGGCTGGCATTATTCTATTTATGTGGACGAATAAATAAAGACCGAAACCAGCAATATGTCCGTCGTTCAGTGCACCAACTTTCCAACCCTGCCTTTGTCACTCAGCCTCAGCTCAACCCATCAATCGTTATAAAAGTCACTTTTCAAGCAAAAATGCAAAACATTCATTTGATCCAGCTTCTAAATTGTGAAGACTTTGTCTTATGAGATAGTATTAATTGAATATCTCTAGGTTTTAGAGTCTTGATTGGACAAAACTTAATAGAAATTTCATATCATCACGTTGGGTTTTAGGAAATTGTGATTAGGGCTGACAATTCTTATTGTCAAAATGCTATCAAAATGCTATTGTTAATATTTTTCTATATTGTTTCTGTCGTAATATATACTGTTCAGCCGTTTAGACTGTTGTCAGGCTATTAAATAGGCGTTATCAGTCACTATAAGCCCCATAGATTTGGTTCAGTAGGGGCCTACTACGCCCACTAGTAGGTTTTATCATCTATTCACATGGTAGATCACCGAAAGAAGGTATAAAAGAACACGACAGTGACCTCTAGAGAACGTAGTAATTATGACAGGAGCAGAAGCGGAAGTCAGGCGCCGTAGTATAGACAGTGAAACTCCAAAAGGGGTGGAGGCTTTCACCTTGTAGACTGGAGTTTGCATCCCGTGTGAAACCAGCAGTGTGTCTTTGTGTTCATAGTTATTTTAACCCAAAACGTGGTGTTTTTCCTTAAACTTAAGTGTTGATGTTTTTTGCCTAAACCTAAAGAAGTTGTAGTTTTATTGCCTTTAAGTTTCACTTTCACAAAGTAGTAGGCTTATTAGGCCCCTACTGACCCATATATATGGTGCTTATAGCGACTGATAACGCCTATTTAATGGTCTGATGAACAGTCGAATCGGGTGCAGCAGTTATATTTATTTTGCTCAAGTTCTTAAAATGAGAGTACTTATCATTTGTCAAGTATTTAATTCACAAAAATAGGCTGGTGGTTATTATCATATAGACTATTTATTTATTGAATTACCAGAAAACATGCTATATCGTAATATATATTATTATCGAGATATTAAATGACCTACTGTATATCGTTATAGAAGATTTTGGCCGCATCGCCCAGCCCTAATTGTGATGATATCTAATAAATCCAAACGATTAATTGAGAAAACAATCTGCAAATGAATTGATAATCCTAATGTTTAGTAGAGTATGACTGCAACAAACTTTGATTTGTTGCCGTCATGCTCTACTAAACATCAGGACCACGCTTCATGTTTTTGTGACATTTTTGGTACAAGCTCTCCATTTCATCCATTGAACTTAAATCCACGTATGAAATGTGAAATTATTTTGAGGTTGGCTTCAGGTGAAATGTGACAATTGAGCATTTTCTGAAATTCATGAAAAGCTCTTTTTCCAACATGAATGACCTGCAAAGAAATTCATTTACAGGAAGTCAAGGAGAAAACGCCTACGAACTAAGCCACGGTCCTTCACACGGATGACTCAATTTGTGTAGCTACACTCACATGTGACACTCCACATACATATAAACATGCCCAAGCTGTGGTGCTCAGCGTTTCACTGCCAACACGGCTGTTCCACTGATCCCACTGCTAATAACACGCCTCTGTTATGTTCATTTTCATTGCTGCTGCTGCTCAACATTTCGTCAGCCCGTCCTCCCTGAATCCACCTGTGGGCTCTGATTCCAGGTTTCTCCTCTGGGGTGAGTTTGTTCTCGTCACTTGGTGTTCTCTCAGCGTGCTAAGCTTTAAATCGTGTGCTTGCAGGTGAGTGATAGGCTCCCGTCCTCGCAAGACACCAAGAATAAATTTGGATTACTGAATTATAACTTGGCTCCTAATTGAGAAATAAATTCACATCAGTAGGGGAGTTTATATGTGGATAGAGGACTTAATTCTTATTTCAACCATGCTCCATAACTTAGCTTTGCTTTTACATCATTTACTTTTTGAGGAGTCTGCCTTTTTTCCATTCCATCTCATTTCATTTCAGCATAAAGTATTTGACTGTTGACATCCATATTATTGCACAACATAAATATTTATTCCACAGCCTGGCAGAGAGCCATCGCAGACGCCACTTTATAACCCGGCAGATGTAGAACAACATATACCTATGCAGCTTATGAAAACTGCATTTGGCACGCTCACTTTGCTTTCATGCACAAACATTATTTTTTTTCTGCCAAGCATAGGTCACTCCTTTCAGCTATCACGCATCGTTTTTACATGGAAATGAAGCCACTGTGGAAAACGCTGGTCATGTACTATACAGCCGGCTCTGAAAAGGTTATATTTAACGCCTTTCACACTAACTTTAAATGACAAAAAAAAAAACTGATCTCTACATGCAAAGTTGCCCTGAAGATACATATGCATAATCTAATATTTATGCTATGCTAATTTCAAAGTTGAAGCTAATTTCCGAACTTGGAATGCAAAAATGAAAACCTTGGGGCTAGTTGACTAATTGACTTGCAAATGCATCTTTGTTTCGCTGCCATGTGAGCTGAAATGGATGTCAATAGGTCAGGACAGACTCAGCAAGAAGAAAGAGGGAAGGTTGCATGGTGATGCATTCACAGACCAAATGGAAACATGTAAATATAATACCTCAGTCTTCTCTCAGGTTTACGTCACCAATTTATGCATTACAACCACTACCAAAGACAACTGCTAGTTGTGTATTTACAGCATGTACTGTATGCCCACTGGATCTTTTATCACTATGACATGTTTGCACACACCTGGGGAATTAAAAACATCCACAACACTCAAAGCAACTACAAGTTTAACAAGAGAACACAGCCCTCAAGCAATTATCTCCAAGCTTGGGAGTACTATTCTGTATTCTGCATGAAACAATAGAGCTAAAGAAGCGAGCAAAATAGGGCACACAGACAGCTTCCATCTTCTCCAATACTACTGATATTTGGTAAATCAGGACAACCTCTAATGAACAGTCAACATATGTTGGATTTAGCAGCTAAAAAATGAAATCAAATGTCACAAAAATGAATAGCTGGCACACAGTGGGCTCTGGTTAAGATATGGAATGATATGATCTGTCTTTCCATTCCAGTTGAAACGTGGTGAAACGTCTACTCCTATCTGGACACAACTGATTTTGAATTTCCAATGAGCTTCATCGCATCACATCACAGTGCGTAAAAAGAAACTTGACTCCGTTTTAACCCTTTAAAAACACAGATGTTCCCCAAAAAAGAAGAAGAAGCACGTTTACTGCTCAGCCAGAGCAGCGTGGCGCATTGCAAATCCAAACTTCTATGTCATAATGCAAGCTGCAAGGAGAATGTCTTACTTTTCCTCACACAGTCACACACACATGCATCACTTTTCAGAAGCCAAACACACTAAATGCACAGCTCCAAACACTATATGTGTCGAGGCACACACTCCTCTTGTTTCTCCACTTTGTGTATCGTGCTCACCTCTCGCTAACGTGGTCGGGACCTGCAAACCGAGGAGCACGAGGATGCCCAAACTCAGGTAGCATCCTCCAGAGAGCTGTCCCATCATCACTGCTCTGCAGG
>CAKALG010029015.1:0-13179 GCA_916700815.1 Helicolenus hilgendorfi | reverse complement strand
CTGCCACTGGGCGCCAGGCTCTACAGCCTCGAGATGGACCAGGGGAATGCTGCTATAGCTGAGAAAATCATCCGCCTGGCAGGGTTTGACGATGACACGGTGAGAGAGCACAAACATGTAAACACTCTATGTAAGAGGAGGAGGAGGAAGAGGAAAAGGAGGAGGACGAGGAGGAGGAGGAGGAGGAGGAAGAGGAAGAGGAAGAGAAGGAGTCGTCCATTGTCTATTCAAAGTTTCTGTGTTTCTTATGAATTATTTCTCCAGAAAAAAACAAGCCAACAAACGAAAGAACAAAGAAATCATGGCTATCACTGCCTCTATTGCTCTAGTAAAAAAAACATAGGCCCACCCAGGTGCATGTTGGTCCTATGCTTGCCTACCTATATACAGTATATAACTGCAGGTGCAGTGTTACCCAATTCACAAATAAAACAAAATAATTACGTAAAAACTAAATATACTAAACAAGAAAATAATTAAACTAAACAAATAAGTATCAAAAGAAAATACTATCAAAATCTAAAGTACATATCTAGGCTAATAAATAAAAAAATCCTACTTATTATTAGCAAAACAACTAAATACTAACAAAAAATAAATAACTCCTACACTGTATATCCATTGCTCTCCATGTACTGTAGGCTTTTTGATAAAAGCCCCAAAATGAGGCCATGGCCAATTATTTGTTTTGACATATATCAGGGCCATTTTTCTTTCATGTGTTGAATATGGAAGGTTTTATACCTTTGAGACATTCTTGTTCTCCAGGTGGAGCTCATCGTAAATCCATCTGATGAGGTGATCCCTCGGCTGCGGTCCGAGTATGGTCTGGAGAGGCTGGATTTTGTCTTCATGGACCACTGGAAGAAATGCTACCTCCCTGATCTGCAGGTGAATAAATCATTAAAAAACATTATTTACCAAATAATAAAATAAAATAAAATTAAAATTAAATAAAAGCTATTAAGTATTTACTTTGAGTTTGCAGAAGTCTGTTTCATTATACCTGAAATTGTGATCAAATAAATATGTTTTAGTTTTGATCTTTCCCATTGTTACATGGTCAACTCCCTCAGTTACATGGCGCTGCCTCTGTGTGTGTTACAGATGCTGGAGGGCTCTGGTCTGCTGGGTAAAGGGTCTATGATCGTGGCCGACAACGTGCTGTTCCCCGGGGCTCCGAAGTTCCTCAGATACATTCGCAAGAGCGGCCTGTATGAGTGGAAGGTCCACCGGGCCACACTGGAGTACAGCAAAGGCATCAGGGACGGGATGGCTGAGCTGGTGTATATGGGAATCAAGTAGACTGGGATATCACACACTATCAGTCAGATTGACAGTTTTGGAGTGGCAAAGTATACCCCATATTAAAACTAATGCTAAAGAAAATTGTGATGGAAAATATAAATTCTTCCCCTAAAAACTGTGATTCACCTGAAAATTGTAGCATGTCAGTATATAGTTTTTCAGAGTTGCATTATATCTCACTTCCAAATACCTCAGCGCCCTCTCCTGGGTAAAAAAAAGACAATTATCAGGAAAAGGAATTGCCATGCACCAATATAGTAACCCTATGTGCACAACACTAGTCTTTATATGGAAATAATAGCCACCTTTTTTATTCCTGCTGGGGATGTTTGTCACCTTTCATTCTCCTCTGTCACCTATCTAATAAAAGCAGAAATATCAGAACAAATGTCTTCAAAAATAGCTTGTTTATTAAACCAACTGCCAAATTAAAATAAAAGAACAAATTCATTAAATATGTAAAGTAAACTCAATGACATGTCATTTTGGTGAGTTTATAATAAATATCCTTTATGTACAAGTTTAATTATGAAGAACATGTTGGCCTTCAGTTGGGAAACATAACCGTAAGCTAATCAAATCTTTCCAGACATGAAAAGTTAAATGACTGATGAAGTGATTTTTGGACCTAGGCACCACCCAGATCATAAATTTTACCAACGCCAAATTCACATACCCTTTTATCAGTACTCGACTTACCTCGTTGAACAGTAACCTGAATCCAACACACACCCTTTACTACCATGTTACATTTTGTGTTTTTTATCAATAAGAAATTAAAATGTAGACAACAGAAAAACATGGGTTCATCATAATTATTTAATTTAATACAAAAAGTCAAGGCTTCTGTTCATCTTAGTACAAATACCCAAAGCCTTGGCAAGCAATCCTTTAAGATAAACATGAGAGTATTTAGATGCACACTGTGTGTATTCATATTTCACTTGACATTCTTTAAAAAGTAATGGCTGCTTTTACCTTTCACATAGTTACAAAAGATCACAATGTATTTCAATATGAACTGATGCATTGTCTCAATACTATGTCATACAAGCGTTTATGAAGATTCCACTGAGAATATGATATCTGTAACAAAAGATTAGCAGCTGTGAAACAGAATCGTACTACATGGTGAAGAATATGTCCGTCTCCTTCATAGGTGACAAATTAATTAGCTGACTGAACTGCTGTTTGTGCTCAGTCAGCTGTTTGGAGGCTCTCTGACAGGTGGCACATGACTGAAGATATGACAAGGTCAAAGTTTAGATGAGGGATTCACTGGGCTGATGCCTACTGTTGTCACTGTGTGGGTGTGTGACCGACTGGTTGCAAAACAGCATCACCTTGTGTGTGTGTGTGTGTGTGTGTGTGTGTGTGTGTGTGTGTGTGTGTGTGTGTGTGTGTGTGTGTGTGTGTGTGTGTGTGTGTGTGTGTGTGTCAGGTAGCAACACTCACAGCAATATCCAACGACGTCCACGGCCTTCACAGGCCAACTGCAGCTTGAAACGAGACATGATTCACCCAACCTCCCTCTGAAGGACGTCATGATTCAAGCTTTGATTCAACTATATTCTTTTCCTGTTTACACAAATTAAAAAAATATATCTGTGTCACTGACTGAAGGGGCAGCAGTCGTGTTTTAAGTGGGGAGTAGAAATCCAGTGCCAGACAGCTGAACTTAATGGAGACTAAAATTGTCTTTTGTCTTAAATCATCCATTGGTCTTGGTCTTGGTCTGGTCCCTCCATGTCCACCTGGCAGAAGAAAACAGAGCAACATTTAAAAGGTACAGTGTGTAGGATTCTAGCGGTGTGGTTGCAGATTGCAACCAACTGAGTACCCCTCCGCTCACTCCTCCCTTTTAAAGACTGCGGTAACATGAGCCGCACCGTGCAAAACCGTGGTAAGAAAATTAATTCCTTCCACTTCTTAGAAGCATCATATGCAAATATTACACTCTAGTCGGCCTCAGTCATTTACTGTACTGCTGTATTGACTGCAGGCAAAATACTCTCTACAAATCATAAATAAAAGCACCTCATTGATCTCGCCGTCATCAGGTGACTCATTGTAGTCATTCATCTCATCCATGTCCTGCATGTCTTCTTCATCTTCCGAGTCTTCCTCGCTGTCCTCCTCATCCTCGTCATCCTCCTCTTCCTCTTCATCATATCCCGCCTGTGCCACAGTAAAGCCAGATGACATGAATAGTTAAGATAAGATCAGATATTCCTTTATTAGTCCTGCAGTGTGGAAATTTGCAGTGTACAGCAGTATAGGGGATAATACAAAAAAACAAGATGCATCAGCTAACACAGTAAAAAAAGAGTTAAACAAAGTGTAACAAAATATGAACCATTTAAACAGAAGGAAGTATAAAAATAGGAGTAGTATATACAGTATTGACAATAAACAGACTATTAAGAAAATTGCATAATTGGAAAATTATATTGCACAGTGAGAATGAAATGAAATTCCACCTGAAAATATTTCACAGTATGAATTACACCTGAGTAGTAATAATGATAATGATATTGCACAGTCATTATACAGTATAGTGCAGTTATTGTCAGTTTTTGGTTTGTAAGTGTAAGTGGTCTACTGGCAGCAGAAACATCTTGGAGGGAAACATGTTACCAGTGTAAGAAGCTGTCCCACTTCCACATCGGAAAAACCATGATGACGCTATTTTATCGTGCTTTTATTGAATCTGTTTTATCCTTTTCACTAGAGTCATGGTTTGGTACTATGCCTCTGAAGGACAGAAATAGGGTGAGTCGGATTGTTAAATGGTCCAGTCGGCTGATTGGTGAGTCACAGCTGAGTTTAGAGTCCCTGTATACCAGGCAGCTACAGCGGATAGCCAACTACATCTCACACGATGACTCTCATCCTCTGTCTGGTGAGTTCCAGCTTCTCCCATCTGGTCGGAGGTTTAGGGTCCCAAGGTGTAGAACAAAGCGCTACAGGAATCACTTTGTTCCAGCTGCAATTGTTCATTTAAATAAGTCCTAGCAGCTTTTCCACATATTTATGGAACGTTTATTCCTTTTCTAATTTATTGTGTTTTTTTTGTCCTGATATTTCAGTGTTTTTTTTTTATATTGTTCTTGTGGCTTTCTTTTTGCTGGGTCCTGATCCCAGTAAGCCTTTGAGTACTCCTTGTCATGTTTTTGGTGTGTCTGTCTCTTGTCTGTGCTCTACCTTATTGTCAATACGGATGCCATCCTCTATTTTTGCTGCAAAACAAATCTACCTGCAGGTACAAATAAAGTCACCTGAATCCGAGTGTATGTTTGTGGCATGGTGAAACTCCAATAGCAGCATTAAAAATCAATCTTTTGATTATATCATTACCTCAAATATAGGTTTCCCAATGGGCATCAGGTTGTTGTCTTTCTCAGCAATGCTCTGCAGCTGAGGGAGAGACACACACACATGATTAAAGTATGAAGAGAGAGAGAGAGAAAGAGGCTGTGTGTTTTACAGCAGAGGTGTTTTTTTACCCAGGTCTGGTGCTGCTGCTCCTGCTGGTGCAGCTCGGTCTCATCCACACAGGGTCGGTCAAGGTTGAACCACAGGGACTCCGTTATCCGGGGGAAGAGAGAGGGGAACAGCGTGGACATGTCTGGGGACAACACAGGGGCAACAACAACAAACACGGTGTCACTCAGCAATAACACAACAAACACATTGTTAAAACCCGGATCTACCAGAGAGAAATGGAGCTTTAAAAGTATGTATCGGACACAGTTTAAAGCGGCACAAGAGGGACACTGTATATTAGTGTTGATTTAAAGTCTTTCTGTTTTATGACATAACGTAACGTAACTCTAAAAAATAACGTTAATGTCACCCCGAATCTTCTAGGTAACAAATGACGTAATATATTATGCTATTGTACCTGTAATTCACAGAGAAATGATAGATAGTGTAAAGAAGTACCTGCCAATCTCTAGATCCGGATTTCAAATTTTTCAAAACAAAATTAACCGGAAACCACTGGTGTTCACCTATCAGTCAGTATTTCCGGTGTGCTCTAGTGTCACTTCACAATGGTTCCGCCTTCGGTGGCAGCAGTCGAGCCAGGAAAGTAAAAACAAGAATGTACTGTCCTTTGGGTTAGCATTTTGTTTTGTTAATTTCATACTTTATTTCGGAAGTATAAAAATAATATAAAAATAAAATAAATTATAGAACAAATAATATGTAAGGAAAGGAAAAGAGGAATAAAAACCAAAAACGATTATGAAATTAAATGTCAAAGTAATTTAATAGTTTTTGCCAATTTAGAATTTTTTAAGTTTTCAATCTTAAATAATAATAATAAAAATACATTTTATTTATATAGTGCTTTTCTAAAAACTCAAAGACACTTTACATACTGTAGATAAAAAGATCATAAAACAAGGACATCATGCACCTGTTGTATGTATATACTGTATGTCGCCAATGTCTCCCTGATTTGTTTGCCTTAGGGTGTTGTCTGTGTTTTGTTTTGTTTTGTTTTGTTTTCCTTTCATTACGTACTGTACATATGGGAGTAGTAATATATTCAAGATGATTTCCAATAAAAGCATCAGTACACTTTCTATCAGATAGAGAAACCCTATTAATAGTAAGGGGACATTCACTTAAGGATAGTTATTCGAGATATATGCTTTGGGCTAAAGACAATATAGAAATATCAGCAAAATACTGATAACTATTTCAATCAACGGCAAGGGACACCTGTTGAGATAACCGTTGAATGACTCAGGGCATTTTTTTTCATTTGTGAACCTGATTATTTATTTTGTGCCTAATTAATTGCATTGTGAATAAATATAAAACACAAATAATCTAATCAATTTCCATTCTTTCCACACAGATTATTATAGGGAATGCATAGGAACTAATGCTGTTACCAAAGTAGGACTGGTGGATTAATCTAAATAGGCCTATAGAAATTATTATTATTATTATTATTATTACTCATCTATGAAATCAAACTGTACATTGACACAGTCTCCTATTCAAACAATAAAAAGCTGCTGAAACAATTGATGTGTGCTCTCTCTCTTTTTTTTATTTTTTATTTGAGGACACCCACCTTGTAATCTAAATCAGCAACTGTAACTAATTTACACCTGTACAAATTAACCACCCACTTGAACATGCTAATAATGTTGAACGTTTTAGATGACTCAGGAAACCACCAACACAGATGCAGCAGGAACTTATCTTAACTGCCACTTTTTACACTTCTTATTGCATTCCCAGAAGTCACACTGCCATTTCATACCAAACATCAACCGCAAGTGTGTGAGTGTGTGTGAGAGAGAGAAAGAGCAGGGTAGGCCTTGAGATAAGAAAACCCTCCTCACAGTAAAATGTAGTAAAACCCAGATTATCACATGGGCCTACGCACTTCTTCTTTCTCGTTCCTTCTCTCTATCTCAAACACTCACACACCTGCGAGGCACTGATCACACTGGCACAGACTTTTGACTTTGGACTTAGGAGACATACACACACACATGCATCCCCAGATGTGTGTTTTCTAAGTCTTGTTTGGTCTTGAGAAGTGTGTAAGAGGTGACTGGAGACACTGATTTGTAGGATCATCCCTTCAGCAAGGAATCATCACAGAATCTAACAAGGTAACGTGAATCTGTTCATCATTGTTTGTAGAAATCTTCTCATTGGCCTCTAAAAAAGTTGCTATTTAGGTTGCGGGGTGAGGGGGAATTTCGTTTTTCTTCTTTTAAATGAAGGAAGAAGGCTGAAACAGTTCTTCAACTATTTCTGTTACATTCACAGTGTCTTTGTAGTTTCTTTCTGTTGTGGTTTTGAGGTTACATTCAGGAGCACTGGTGTATATACATATAGTTTATTTGTAATGGTGTCTTTGCAGTGATTAGCACATTTTTCAGATTTTCAATAATTTGTCACATAGAAATGACAAAAAGAAACTGAATGAAGGGCGGCTAAAGAGGGTAGAGTGGGCCAATGTCCATTAGATATTATGTTATGGTGAGTTAATCTCATAACCTCCAACACCAATCCAAACTGAGTTGGCACTTGATGTAAATACTGTAGGGGTTTTTTAAAACATTTTACATCATACCATATGGTAAAAATAAATATTACAAATTGCATAATTCTAAAAAAAGGCACAATTTCCATTTAAATATGAATGGCAAACGTAGTACATTGTTTATTTCTGTCCAGTATGTCACATAGATAACTTGTGTGAAGACTGTAAGGTCATCAGTTTGAGTTGTGGTTAACTTGAACTTTGTGCCAGATTTTGTTTGGTTTATGAGGTGCTGTACTTCGAATTTATAAATTTCATAAGGAAAATGCATTTTACATTTATACTCATTGTTCCTATACAGAACTTGCAATACACCTCAGCAATACACTTTCTACAATTCTCTGCATATAGATTTAATAAAAAAAGATTCTCTCAAGATGTGGGTTGTTTTGTTCAAAGAAGTCTTGTAAGTATGGGAGTGCCTGTAATTATGGGAGAAAACGTGGATAGTCTTAAGAAACTTGTTTTTATGCAGATGTGTAAGGTTGTTTGATGTGAATTTAGCAGTGGAATAGACACAGGTTATTTACAATGCAGATCAGCTTAAGCAAAACTGACACAAACTAAACTGAAGACTCCCAAAAAGAAAAATAGGGGAATATCAAATAAAAAACAATTCTGCACATGTGCCCCTTTAAGTTCGGGCCCTACTTCAGAAAATAACAATTTTATTACAAAATAAATTAATAACAATGATTTGTCTGTTTCTCAACAGATATATATTTTGCATCAACAGCGAGGAAACCTTTCTTAATATGTTAAAATAAAAGGAAATGTTGGCAAAAACTGCACAAAATTAGCATTTCCTCCCAAAACACATAACATCCCCCCTCCAACAACACCACACTTGGCGCACTCCTCCAGAATTGTGACCATAAAAGGAGTCCAATTTGATTGGAATTGGATTGGGAGTTTCTGGGTCCAAATAAGGGGCTGGCAAATGCACAGTTTAGAGGAGAGGTGAGAAACACAAACAGTGATTAAATAAAGACATTAAAACATACAATCTGGTACTAAAAAGAGCTCTGCTGACAATGCACAAACAATACGACTAAATACTGTTAACAGATCTCAAATATTTTCAATCACACTAAAAAAACAGATACCTGCACGCTATGATATATAAGTGACTGAGGTATGTGTGTCTTACTTACAGGACATGCCTGTGACATGGATTTAAACATTTGACCAGTACTGTATGTCGTATTATTTTTCCTATGTTAATGCCTCTCTGCTGCAGAGCCATGTGGGTTGTCCTGGCCTTGCTGCTTGCCCTCTCCAGTGGCGCTCTGTCGCAGGACAAACTCAACATGTGTATGGACGCCAAACACCACAAAGTAAACCCTGGCCCTGAGGGACAGCTTTACCTACAGGTGATGAACACAAATGTCCCCATCACACAAATCAAATCATTGCTGGGAGATTCAAAACAATGTTTTTGGTTCAGCAGCATAAAGTGACCCCCACCCTTCTTTCCTCTTCCCAGTGTGCTCCCTGGCGTGACAATGCATGTTGTACTGCCAACACCAGCGCAGAAGCCCACGAGGATAACTCCTACCTGTACAACTTCAACTGGAATCACTGTGGGGTCATGAGCCCCCAGTGCAAGAAACATTTCACCCAAGACACTTGCTTCTATGAGTGCTCGCCACACTTGGGACCCTGGATACAACTAGTGTGTATTATTGTGCTATCAGTCTCTCTTGTATGTGTGTACTTGCAACACTAGATGGCAGCATTAGAACTTGAAAGTACAGACTTGTCCGGACAGTTAATCCACATACTGTATGTTGACATTATTCTATGTTATCATAGTCATTTTACTTTGTGGACACCTTTTATAACTCACCTGACAAATCATGGCATTGCATATGTGAGAGCAAAGAGTTTAATTCTAGAAATATATCACTTGTGCTCTGAAATTATGGATCATCCACGCTAATCAATTATTATTATTTGTGTAGGCGGATGAGAGCTGGCGTAAGGAGCGTATCCTGGATGTGCCTCTGTGTAAGGAGGACTGCCACGACTGGTGGGAAGATTGCAAGAATGATTTCACCTGTAAGACTAACTGGCACAAGGGATGGGACTGGAGCTCAGGTAAGAACACACACACACACACACACACACACACACACACACACACACACACACAAGGGTAAAGCACAGACTTGCTCACATTTTTGTATGTAACCACAGAAAAACAAATTCACACCTTTGCATACACATTTGCACAACAAAACAAAACACTTATGATTATGAACACCTCCCTCACTCATGAACACATACAGAGATCTTCTTAAAGGTTGTCAGGTAATTACTGCATTTAAATAAAATCCATCCAATTATTCTCTCCCTCTCTCCCCTACAGGTGTTAACAAATGCCCTGCAGACAGCAAATGCAGGAAGTGGACTGAAGTTTACCCCACACCCAAGTCCATGTGTGAGCAGATCTGGTCCAACTCCTACCTTTACACCACCCACACCAAATCCTCAGGCCGCTGCATGCAGCTCTGGTTCACTGGGACAAACCCCAACAAGAAGGTAGCCGAGTACTACCTTAACAACACTCAGCAAAACCAAAGCTTCACCATGACAACGCTACTTCTCCTGGCTTTTGCATCTTTCTCTGCAATGATGTAGTAAAATGATATCCTTGACCTATCCTATATCACCTCGAAGGTACCAATTAAACTGATTTCAAATGATAACCCCTGTGGTTTGCATCCTAGTGAACAGAAAAAAAGATTCACTGATAACATCACAAAATAAAAATATAAACAATAAATAGTATTATCTTTTTTTGTATGTCCATGTCTTCCAGTACAGTTGTGCATCTGAGTTTTTTGGAGTATTTGTAACTTTCAATTTAGTGTTTATTAAAGACTTGAGTATTGAAGTTTTCCTCTACATTATTTGGATGCTAGCAACCCCAAACATGTTGAACTAAAAAAAAAGTTGTATACAGTTCTACAACTTTTTTAAACTCTAGAGGAGACTTCTAAGATATGAATTTCTTAATTTAATTTCTTCTTTACCTCCAGTGTCTTTAAAGAAGGAGAAGCTCATCATTTCCAGAGCACCTGCTTGAGTATGCTGTACATTTTTATCTAACTTTAGTTCAAAATAACCTGCCTCCTTGTAGAGGTACTGAAGCCCCCACTTGCAAGTTCAGCAATATTGAACTATAAAGTAGAAGTTGTGTTGCTGTGTAATTCTTTAAATGTGATACTTTAATAAAAGAAATGTTTAAAATCATGTTGAAACTACATCTGGATCCAGATCTGCCCCAGAGAATGACCTGAGTCATCACCAGTGCACCTGATGCAAATCACCACAGAGGTGGCTAATCATTTACTAGTTCATATACTTATCTGGTTTATTTTCTGTGTCTTGCAGTTCCTGGTGCTTTTTTAAATTTCTTGCTTAGTTTATTATTTTCTTATTAATTTCCTTATAAGGTATTGTCCATCCAACCATCAAGCACCGTGAAGCTGTGATCATTTGCTTCATGGATATTGGAAAATGTCCTCATAGTGTGACTAAATAGGATCAAACTCAACCTGAACCTTGTCAAATCTTCTTTTTGGAAACAGGGAAGAAGTAGTAGCTATAATGCTTTTCTCCGTCAGGATAAAAACAGCAAAACATAAATAAAAATACAGTATCTATATAGACACACAAAAAATACAAGAGAATGGAGAAGTAGCCCAAAATCTGTGTGCATAAAGAAAACAAAAATAAACTTGTGCATCTGGACAAGGCATGCAGCGACATGTCTCATACTGTATTACTGCGCAGCTCTGGGATGATATTTCAGTGAGAGCAAACTATGGATCAGTTTAATAACCCCTTCATAACCTCAACCACCACTGAGGAAATGATAAAACTGACCCAGGATCTGCATGAAGGGAAAATGTTTCTCTGCACTGGGCACCAGTGATCACGACATCACATGACCACTCTGGGCCAGCTAGTGGTTAGTGGGCTCCTCTGCTGGGTAATTATGGAGCTCCAGTCAGTGTGTGTGTGTGTGTGTGTGTGTGTGTGTGTGTGTGTGTGTGTGTGTGTGTGTGTGTGTGTGTGTGTGTGTGTGTGTGTGCATGTGTGACTGTGTGACTGTGAGGGGGCTTTAGTTTACATATGTGTGCGTCAGTGCCACGTCTGAATGTGTTCTATCAGGTCTTTGAATAAGTCTTGTGATTGGTTAGCTAGTGTGCGTATTAAGGCGGGGCGCAACTTTGTGCGCTTTATATCCAAGGCATGATATAATGAATCTGGTAAATTTATAAAGACATAACAGATGCAGTCAGCAGTATCTTTATATTTTGAAAATGTGGCCTTACCTTCTGACTGACGTGTCAAAGTGCTGCTCCATTTCTGAGGCTGATAATAACATCCTTCCTGTTGATACCACTGTATAATTTAGCATTGCAAGGTCAACTGTGAACCCAGGCCAGTCTTTCCTGTCTCTTTTCTCTGCATGAAGTATATGCATAAACAACCTGCCTATGAGAGGTGTGGTCTTGCATGGGACCATCTCATTGCAGAAGCCATAATTGAGCCAATGGTTTTATTCAAACATGAGCATGAACATACTAAAAGAATCTGGGTTGGAATAACAGAAGATGTTTCAACAAACTCCATCAATGTATCATAATCCCCTCAATTTACACAATGCAGTTCATATTCTCCCACTGAAGAACTGTCTTCAGACATGTAAAGATGCTGGCTGCAAGCATTTCTCATAAGTAACTACGGTAGGTTACTTTACACACTACATGAACAGTGCATGTTGAGTTAGGGTTGTATGACTTGGTCATGGAAGGGAAAAAGAATATTGGGCATTTACTTAAAATGACATATAGCTTTCTATCTTTAATGGAGCATCAATGCTAGTATGCTTTACAGATACTTACATAATATTTAGCGCATACATACTATTTTAATATGTCAGATATCATAGAAAAATACGGGCATTATCATAAAATTCAGAAACTGGAAAAATGTAACTTCTATGTGACATAACACGCTTAAAGTTATGCTGACATCCTGACTTTATAGCTTTAACAATACTTTAAGTATATAGCTGAGTCTAAGGATGTGAAGCTGACCCTGAAAAGATGACTCAATGATGAGATGTCCACACAGAATAGTGTGGCCCAGAGTGGCCTAAAGCAACCCTTGGGGAAGAGGATAGATTATATACTGTAGGTTATGTATAGGTAACAACATGGCCTGTTTTCTGGCCTAACTCTCAGGCACAACTTTACAAAAGTCTATCCACTGTTCATCCATCCAACAATTTGTTTTTTGGGTTTGTAATGAGCACTGCACAGCCTCATCGTGCTCTTACCATGACTATAGACTTGTTTTTCAGAGTTACCAGACAATTATGGTAAGATGCAAAAGAAAAAAAAAAGAGCAAAATTCTTCATTTTTAAGATTCGATTGCTGACAAAGTAGTTTTATTCCATGTGACGTTCAGCAACATGGCTTTTACGATCCCTGCATTCAAACATATTGTTAAGTTAAGCCACATACTTTTACAGTCTTTTACAGTCAGCTCACACACACACACACACACAAACACACAGACACACACACACACACACACACACACAGACACACACAGACACACACAGTGTGATGCCATAGTCAGAAATAGAATTGGGATGGCTGCTGTCCCTGTGGCTATTAATATTCAGCTTCTCTGAGGTCATTGGCAACACACACACACACACACACACACACACACACACACACACACACACACACACACACACACACAC
>CAKALG010029013.1:0-12257 GCA_916700815.1 Helicolenus hilgendorfi | reverse complement strand
TGTCTTGCAATCAGTCCCTCCTGGAGGAACTGGCCGTCATGGAACCCATGTTTGGGGCAGGTGCCTCGATCGCCCCTGGCTTAGGGCAACAACCTGAGTTGTATCAACTCCAATGTCATCCATCGCCACAGTGCTTCCACAAAGGTAACAATCTTTCTCTTGTTTTATCTTGTTGTATGAGATGAAAAACCGTTTCTGAGAATACACCACTAACGTCCTCTTTCTCTCTTTTTTTGTCTTTCAGATGGGAGTGGAAGTGTTCCTCCGTTCTAAAATAAGTCTGTGACTTACTTCATTAAGTATGGCATATTGTCATATTTTGTGGAGCCCCTTTTACTGCAAAGTAAAAAATGATTAAGTGTATAAATATACATAATGTATATACAACTTAAGGACTTTAACTCCTACATGTCTCCTAAGAACAAAGATTGGCTTTATATTTTTGTTCAGTCATTAATCTGTATACTACTACAAAACTGGTTCAACATTTACATGATGGTTCAACCACATGGACCCATAACTGACTGGGTTTTGAGTCCATGTGGTGTCTTTTCAGCTTCTCTGTAACACGAGCTTCAGATATGATCAGACAGAGAAACTTCTCTGAACTTGTAAGCGCTGTTTAACTTCCAGATGCGCATTTGTATTCACTCGTAGTGAAAAATCTGTTGTGAACAAAAAAAATCTTGCTATTTCAATAGAGAGATGAATTATAGCACTTTTGCCTGACATGCAGCAACGCAAACCCAAACCTCAAATGAACTGGAAGTCAAATGTTTACAATTTTTTACATCCTTAGGATGACCACTATCAGTACATCAGAATAAGAATTCTTCTATCGAGTCTTCAGAGCCAGTACAGCTCTGATTTGATAGCACTCTTCCTCACAGCCTTAAAGGCAACATCAAAACTCATAATCAACTTTAAACCAGAAGTACTTTGAGCTTTGAGTTTGCGGCTTCAAACCTTTAACATTTCATATTTATCTCTCCATCTAAAATCTTGTGTATCAATGTGATGTGCAAAACAAAAAGAAGAAAACATGTGAAGAGATCCTTGCATGTGAAGATCTCGAGGATGTCCATTGCTTTACGAGATGTAACACCAAACAAGCCGGACCTCTGATCATGCTACAACTCCACTGCTACGTCGTACTGTACATTAGACTCTGAATGTGGGCTCTCCAGGTCCCTGCTGGCCTGAGGGCAGTCGGCTGGATATCGCTGCAGCATCAATATTTGCAATGCTGGCAGCTTATAGCGGCTCCTGTGTGCCTGAAAACGGCCCTGACCTGCTGAACTCTGAACTCTTTACCACGTCCATGTCAACATGGACATTTTACATCGTTGCTCCACTGGAGCGCGGTGTAGCGAGGCACAATTGACTATGTGAATGAGCGATTCTTCTTTTTTGAGAGGGGTTAGAATACAAAAGTTTTGTTTTAAAAAATGAAAATAGGGATGGGGTGCTATTTCTATTCAGTTACCAAGCGACACGGGTTGAGAATGGTACTATTCCCATGGTGTCGACATGCTCACGTAGAGTTGTCTACGGTCAAGTAAAGGATTGATTCCTACGTTCTAGCTATTAAAGGCTAAGTTAATATACATGTGTAAAATGACTATATTGTACTTGTGATATTTGAAAAAGATGTTATTGCATATGCATTATGTCTGTGATGATATAGGCATATGTTCTTTTCAGAAAGGTTGTACACATTTGTACATTTGTATGAAACAGCTATTGGTCTGTATATATATATGAGAAAGAGATTTTTATTGCATAAGATGGAATATATTCTAAACATCTTACTTTACTGCAGAATGGACATTGTGGATCAGTGTTCTATTGTGTTGCTTATAAGTGTATTTGATTGTCATACAAATGCATTTATATTAAAAGTGCACTTAATGCGGCTGATGCATTCGTGTCGTCATAGTCAAGCCCCTTGTTCCTCCCTCAGCCTCATCATCATCACCATCATCATCCCACCATCCCTGCCTCTTTCCCTCCCTCCCATACACTCTCCTCCATTTCTTCCCCTGGAGCGAGTTTCGCTCAGCAACAGCACTGACGCACACACATGACGAGACAGAATGAGACACTATCTGACTCAGACTGACGCACACTCTTGGCGTCGAGGTTTTTGCGTGCACACACAGTTGGCCTCCCACTTATGATGATGCGTACATACACGTACACACACACACACACACACACACACACACACACACACACACACACACACACACACACACACACACACACACACACAATAGTAGGCATATGACCCCCCCGCCACCCCTCTTTACAAATCACAGTAGCCCACATTCACACGATGTACCTGCGACTCTATCAGCGCTCGGCGTGGTGTAAGACTCCATATATAGGCATTCCTGCTCAAGAGCTCTGACTGAAACAGCCTCCCATCTATTCTCAGCCTCCATTCAGAAGGAGCAGGGAGGGGAGGGCTGGAAGGAGAGAGAGGGGAGACAAAGAAGGAGTGAGAGGAGGCTAAAATTAGAGGTACAGTAAAGAGGGATGTGGGACAAACTGATGCTGTGTCGCCACAGGATGGAGAGGTGAATATAATCAAAATAACAGGAGAAAAAATACCAATTTCATGCACATCATGATAGATAAATGACGGATGTGTTTTATGGATCTTTTTCTGCCAGATCTCATCATCTGTGCCACATAACAGATAATACAGATTGTATTACATCTAAGGAGGCAAAGCTGTAAACATTATACTGGTTTTCAACAAGCGAACATTTTGTACCATCACTAGCTGCTGCTGCTGCAGTGTCTGTGGTGAAGTGAAGATGAGCAGTGGAGGAAGAGCTCCTCAGCTCACTGCTGCCATCTTCTGGCAAAGACGAGTACTGCCTCAGAGAGGAGCGTGTAGTGTGTGTTGTGTAAAGAGTCCATGTTAGGAAAAGGTTATGAAGAGGGCAGGTGTAAGGTCATAGTTTTATACCTCATGTTCACTGGACCAAATGATATAGAGCGCTGCAGGAATGAGTCCTAAAACCCAGAAATGAGTTAGCATTTAAGCACTTCCTGTTCCCTCATCTGGAAGTCAAGGGGTTTTTTGAATGGGGTTTTTAGTTAGATGCCTGAAATAAGGTCTGTGGTTAACGCAAGCTGAAGAGATTTTAACGTTTTGTTTTACGAAATAAAATATGTCAGTAAATATCCCACTCGTGAGTTTTGAAGCCATTATGTGTCTTAAAAAAGGTGGTTAACAACAAGTGGCAAAATGAGACTACTAAACGTCATCACACCAACTCGTCCGCCTTTACAGCCTCGTTGTTATACGCTCATGCGACCGTGGAGTAGTTTGTTTATAGCCTAATGTTAGCTTTTTACTTTTGGATATTCTGGTATTTATGCTTCAAAAATCATAAAAGTAGTGTTTGTTTGTGAAGATTATCTTGCTGAACAAAACGTGTAAGTATCATAAACGTGTGTTCGCCACAGAGCTTATTTCCTGCAATAATCCAAAACCCATTGGAAAAATCCCATTGGCTTTTCGTTGAAGGAACCAGAGAGATGATAACTTCATCCCTGGAGCACTCTATTTACAGTTGTAATAAATTACACTATTCAAAGGTTACATAAAGGTAAAGTCCATGTAGGGCTGAGTAATATGGTTGAGATCATTAGAATATTAAAGAATATGTTCACATATTTAAAAGTCTGACGTAAAGGTACAGTGTGTAGGATTTGGCGATATCTAGTGGTGTGGTTGCAGATTGCAACCAACTGAGTACCCCTCTGTTCACTCCTCCCTTTCCAAGACTGCGGTAACCTGAGCTGCCAAGTGCAAAACCCTGGCAACGCCATTCATCTCGCTCAGAGGCCATCCTTACCATAATAACACAACTTTAGGAGCGACAGAAGTCAGACAGTGGCTGTCGGTACCACAGTTTCGCACATTACCGCAGTTTCATAAGCATGTCGGAGAACTACGACGGCCTTCAGGTAATGTAAAAACATGAAATGCTCTCTCTTGAGCCAGTATTTGGTTTGTCTATTCTGGGCTAATGTAGAAACATGACGGAGCAACATGGCGCACTCCGTGAAGAGGACCCGCTCCCTATATATATATGAAGGGCTCATTCTAAGCTAACGAAAACACAACAATTCTTTGTTTCAGGTGATTATACACTAATGAAAACATAATTAGGAATATTATATTCAATTTCAGCAAATAGATCCCACAAAATGTTGCACACTGTTCCTTTAAAACAATACTCACATGCACACTGTTGATGGTGATGGTGGTGAAATTGTTCCTCCTGTCCACAGTGGCCTTGAAGACACTTATTCCCTCTTTGTATTTCCTCAGACAGCGTTTCCTTGCAGAGCTGTGGAGGAAGAATAGTAACACAAAGATGGAAATGTGTGCTTTTATGGTAAAACTTTACAATTTGTAATTTATACAAATACACAACCATATACCTATAGCCATGACCAAGGCTTGACTGTTCCCAAGGACACTTGGGCAGGAGAAGAGTAGCTGGGAATCGAACCCCCAACCTTGAAGTCGTCTACCGTCTGAGCCACAGCCGTCACAGACTTTAACGCTGGAAGATTCAGCTGAACTTTGCACAGAATGAGGACACTGAAATCACTTTAGGAAGGGATTTCTTTCACAGCCAGTAGAGAGAAAGAGAAGGAACGACTACAAAAACCGCTGAAATTTTGAATGTACTTACAGGCATGCGAGTAATGTTTTAAGACGGATTTGAAATAATGTGCCATAACCTTTAATACCAATATTTTCTGATATCGATATACATCATGATGCTGGAACACTCACATATAAAATAGTCTGATGTTTCAGGCGATGAACTGTGTTGTTAATAAGTAACTAATTATTATTTTCAATTATTTTTCTGATTAATCAATTAATACGTATTTATTTAAATGTCTATCATTTGACTTATTACTTGTTTCAGCACTAGTTAAATGTATATGCATTACATGAGAGCAAACCCTTTATATGTGTAAAACAAAAGGTTCAATAATTCATACAGTAACTTAATACTTTTTTTAATAACTAGGCTTGGAATCATCTCGGACAATATGGACATCCGCCCCGCCTTAAGTCCATGTGATTTCTGCAATAATTCATCTGATGAGCCCTTTAGATCACAGATTGATGAGGTGTGTGTGAAATGAACAAGAAACCATCTGCAGCCTGACAAGAAACCAAAGCGCTCCGAGAAGTTTTAATAATAGATAATAACATCAAAGAGACTTAACATACAAATCCTTCCAAGACAGAGCAATTACAGTTTCATTAGCTCGGCTCAGAGGAAATGAAACGCTCAGGGTCATAAATATTTCCAAAATCTGAGTGGATGCTTTTGTTGCCAAAATGTAGCTGATGTTAAATCTTTTAAATCACTCTGAAACAAAACAATTTGCTGTAAAGAAATATCTAAATATCAGATGTGAGTAAGGACACAGAGGAAAAAGAAATCACATAACTGTTTATTAACTGACACACACAACATAGACAGTGTTTCTGTATGAGTGTAGTTCACGTATAGAGTCAATACAAATAGGAATGAGGTGGTCAATATTAAAAATGTTGCAGGTCTTCATTTTTTTCTGCCCATCAAAGCTTCAGCTGCAGCGGCTGCAGCTTCTGCTGCATCAGCTTTCAACTTCTCCTCTCTCTGCTCCAAGAAGAGTTTGTACTCATCAGCTGACAGACTGAAGAGGAGGAGATAGGAAGTGGGAGAGGGGGAGAAAAAGAAGGAACAACTATATTTAGTTACCCCAAACTCTGTCTTACTGCTACAGGAAAACCTAACCTACTGTTAAAGGGCTCATAGTTGCATTCCTACATACTTTTGTTTTCAAATTTAAGAAAACTGGACAACTGTGGATGAAATGTGAACACAAATTTCTATTTTTTTAATCACTAAAAAGACTTCTTCTATCTGCATATTAACTTTAAACATAGTTTTTGTCCCCCAGAATCAAAGATCAATGCTCTTCTTTCTGGACTCACCACAGTGCAGCAGAGTTCAACAACCATCTGGGGAGAGATCCATCGTGAGAGAGGCAGAGATACCAATTCCTCCACTGACAGTACTCTCAATAAATCATAATGCACTGCAGCCGCCAGACACGTTGAGTTTTAAGTAAGGGGGCGAAAAGGATTCTGGGAGAAGTACAATATCATTAAGTGAAGAAGAAATAGATGCGGCAGATTGAGGGAGAGCAAGAATACAGAACTGAAACAGTTGATGCTGTGCACGTAATAAATGATGAATATCCGAAAGTAAACACAGGTGGATGTTAAGATGCAAAGCCCTTCGGGGGTACGCAAGGAAGCCGGTGGAGGAGTTCACATCTGTAAAATCTAAAGTACTTTGGGAAGCATATAGCATTCAATCTCAGTCCCAAATCCATACGGCATACTGATTGTATATAGTATATATACTGTGTCTTAGTATCTTGTTTTTGCAGCTAGTATACAGTATATAAAAATCAACACACGTAACGGTTTTATGCTAACAGGACATTATGCAACTGAATAGTTATAATAGAATGGTTCCTGATCATTTAGTAGTAAATTAGAAGTAAAGTAGATTAGGGCTGCAACTAACGATTATTTTCATTGTTGATTAATCTGTTGATTTTTTTTTTTGATCTATTAGTTGTTTGGTCAGAAAATGGTAAAAAATGTCTTATCAGTGTTTCCCAAAACACCAAGATGACATCCTCAAATGTCTTGTTTTGTCCACAATTCAAAGATATTCAGTTTACTGTCATAGAGGAGTAAAGAAACCAGAAAATATTCACATTTAAGACGCTGGAATCAGAGAATTTAGACTTCTTTTCTTAAGAAATTACTCAAACCGATTAATAAATTATCAAAATAGTTGCAAATTAATTTAATACTTAACAACTAATCAATTAATCCTTGCAGCTCTAAAGTAGATACTGTATAATGACGTTATGTATTAGTATGGTAAGGTACTGCATCGGAACTGCAAAGATTAATAGAAAAATTAGCTGCCTAATTGATATATTCAATGACAAATTATGACACAATGAGCCCCTAGGCACAGACACACCCCGTATAACTAAACACCCATCCCTGCTTAAAGAGTAACTCGGTATTTTTCAACCTGGACCCTATTTTCCCATGTTTTTTTTTTGTGTCTAACTGACTAATTGGAACAACAACTTCTGAAATTGGTCCAGTGTTAGGAGAGCGCTGTAGATGGCAGCTGCTCACAGGCTGAAATGTGGTGCTATTTGGGCAAGCTGGCAGCGTCCACTAAAAGGGCTTGTTTTTTCCATGACTGGCTCTGATTTTTATTATAAGTGTCTGACATTATCGAGAGAGTCTCGCTCAAAGAGAAGTCTCGTTCTGAAATCTATAGTATATGGGGATATTCTGATTTCACAACGAGACTTCTCCTTGAGCGAGACTTGGACACAACAACAAACAGGCGGCAGCCGGCTACAGCGCTCTCCCTCAATGCTGGACCAGTTTCAAAAATTGTTGTCCCCATTAATCACTTAGACACAAATGATGGGAAATAGGGTCCAGGTTGAAGAATACCAAAGTTACCCTGTAAGTTTTCAAAGCTGTTTTACATTAGTGGACTACCAGAATGTTTCTACTCTCAGACATTAAAATTTCTTTTCTAATTTAATTACAACTGTAGCCTAAATATGCACTGTGAAGCTGTATAACGCTGGAAAAAATGAACGTAAATTTTACAAAGATAAATATTGAATAGGATTCTGCATGGAAAGATGCTCAATATTAAAGGACTATTGCAAGAGATCTCGGGTCTGTCTGTCATTTATACTCGAGTGGATCTGAGCACTCCATAAAGACCCCTATAAAGGTCTCAGAACGGGATATAGGGCCGTATTGCATAAACGTTTTAATTTGCAGATCCTATCTTAACTGTTGGGTAACCATGGTAATTAGAGTTTGGACCTGATTTAGGAAAAAAGCCATTACAGAAGAGCAGTTCCTAAGTCAATGCTCCTATACTTAAGACAGGAAAGGTGTATTCACAATCATCCTAACTTCCCAAAATCTTAAATAAACTCTCCCAACTTCAGGATAACCGTTAAGCTGTCCCAACTTTTCACTTTTCCACTGCCTTCCTCTTCGAATCACTTGTCAGTGTACTTATTTTTGATAGCATCAATGCTCTATTGGAAAGATAGCCTACTCTCTTTCTTTTATCTCCTGAGTTAGTGTTGTTGTAAATTTCCCAAAAAGAGCATCTTTGGATTTCTCTACAGATGTTACCTACACCTCTAACTCATCTGTATTAAAGTTAAGTGCCCGCCGTTGTTTTTGCTCCATTTTTTTTTTATACGTTTCAATGTATGTTTCAGTAGCTTTCAAAGAGAAAAACATTGATTACAAAGTTGTTCAGCTCGGCGAGATGAGAAAAGTAGTGTCGGTTGCTAGGTAACATAAAAGTTGATGAGCGATGTTGGATTGAGTATTTAGGATCTCCTAACCTGAGATAAGAAAAGATTCCTAAAGTTAGTTAGAATTTACTACTGTAACACTAAATTGGGAAAAATCCTCCTTCCTATCTTAACCTGAGATAGGAAGTTTCTGTAATACGGCTCCAGGAGCATAAAGAGATAAAATATGATGGGGACATCACAACTTCCTTTGACTTTACAACCGTTTTTGCTGCAGGGATACTTGAACAGCATTTGATAACATACTGAAGCTCCTGTAGGTGTTCATGTTATTGTGGCCACTGTGGTCCCTTTACCGTTCTCCTATCTGACCTCTAGTGGCCGTTAGGAGGCGTAGCAGCATCTCCACATGACACCACCTGCTGCTGCTTCTTTCTAACTCTGCAGGAATATGTGTGATGCTTTATGTTTCTTTGTCAGTGTTCATTTAAAGAACTTAATACAAAATAACAACAACAATCTACTTGGGCCGACTAACGAGTCCAGGACTGGCTTCAGGTCGGGTTTATGGTATCTCAGGTCAATAGAGTGAAATCATAAAACGATCAAAGAGTCAGGACTTACTCGTTGACAATCTTGATGCCGAGCGAACGTGCCGAGCCGATGATGGTTTTGACAACAGTCTCGAGGGAGGCGTTCCTTGTTTTGAAGCACTCATCTTCGGCCTTCACCTGAGCGATTTCATACACCGCCCTCACCGACACCATCCCCGCTGTCTCATGGCCTTCACACACACAAGAGATTTCACAGTGTGAATAAGGAAGAAGAAATTCTATAAATGTACAAAAATGTGTCAAAAGAGGACAAAATGGGGGTATGTGTGTGTGTGTGTGTGTGTGTGTGTGTGTGTGTGTGTGTGTGTGTGTGTGTGTGTGTGTGTGTGTGTGTGTGTGTGTGTGTTAGAGGTGGTATTAGGAGTCAACAGCTGAAACGAGGCTGGAGATAGCTTCATAGCTCGGAGCATAAAAGGTGGCAATCCATAATTCTCTTTTCTTCACACCACCTTTGCCACTTCCTCCCTCTGCTGCAGTTCCCCCGCATGTCATGAATATAACATCAATCACAGCAAAGCTCAAAACCGAGCCCAGGGAGAGACGTGTGTCCGTTACAGGATGGGCTCAGCGGGTGAAGATTGGCAGTGATGACAGCAGATGCATAGATTGCAGCAGCACAGCTCACCTGTCTTGCCGGCCCCTTTCGCAATGCCCGCTGCTTGCTTGAGGAAGTAAGACACGGTGGGCTTGCCGATCTTCAGGTCATAAGTTCGGTCAGGCTGAGGAGACAGAAGAATCACAATTAAAACATGTCATCGCAGGTGGGACATAGCCAGGATTCATAAGTCTATGAAATGTTTTTTTTACATTTATTCATTCAGTTAAAGGCAGGGTCGTGACCATGAGAATCTACCAAGAGCACGCTAGATCTTTAGAAATGATCCAACCAAAATAGTTGCCAAACCCCAAAAGCACTTAACTCAACTTTTTAAAGAAAGGGCAAGGAAGAAAGTATCCTGGCAGATAGCTCCCATCCTCTCTTCAGCCAGTTTGAGCTCTTTAGCTCCAGGAGGCGCTAAAGAGTATAAAAATGTGTTTAAAAAGTCCTTGATCCCTACTAGTGCCATCCATATTCTTAACTCAACAAAGGGACTGAGCACATCTAAGCCAAAGACACTGACATGAACTCTTTCAATGTGTAACATAACCTGTGTATGTATTAGTTTGTACTAACTGCTTGTCTGTTTTTTTAATGCTGTTATTTCCTGTGTTTGACGAGCCAAAGACAAATTTCGGTAACACTTCATTTTACAGGTCTGCAAATTTCATGGTAATTAGGTGATAATTAACAAGTAACCTATTTGATATTTATTTGGAATTACTGCCGAATTACCCCAATATTTACCTAAAAATGTATAAAAATTACATTATTATAAACATTATTTAATAATTATATTTTGCTATTTCCCAATAGCTGGTCATTTATTTAATACATTTCCAGGAAAAGAATACAAAGTTAATATGCAAATAACTTCCTTGAAATTTCTTAAAAACTCCCTGAATCATTACATTAGCTACCAGGTTACATTTGCGTAGACAATACGTCACACAATGGTGAGATTTGTGCTGATCAGAAGTGTCTTCTATTAGTTTTGGTTTTCCACCTCTGATGAAGAGTAGCCGCTTCTCAAGCCTAAGGGCCCTATTTTAAACATTTTAATTATTAAATCATGTTTAGAATTGAGATACATTTTTGATGTTTATAATTCGATAAATTGTGAGGTTGATATTGGCGTTATTAAGCAGTAATTCCAAAGAAATTTCAAATAGGTTACTTGCTAATTATCACCTAAAAAACTAATGAAATGCGGACCTGTAAAATGAAGTGTTACTCAAATTTATCATTATGACCTTAACATATCATAATAGACGTAAACAACAAACATGGCTATTGTTAGTACTCGCAGCTGTCAAGCTAGCAGCTTGTGGAAGACTCCGGTGAGGCAGCGAGTGCATGAGCAGAGAGCGATTAGGTAGGTAGGTAGACAGACAGGTAGCCCGTTCAATCATTACATTAAGGCCGAATGAAATGATTGGACGGGTTTATTAGTCCTGTCACAGCCACCGATACCAGATTTTTTCTTTTTTCTTGTCAGAGCATTTGATTTATTGATTGCTGTCGGGATGTAATAAAAATGTCAACTTATATAACACATTTTTTTTCTAAAATCTTTACCAAACTTACCTTTAATTGACCGTTCACTAAGCCCCACCCCCTTTTAGTTACTGTTGCTACACCTGTAAAACTTTGTGTTCTGTTCAGCACGACTGCAGTTTACAATGATAATGGTGGCAGATTTACTATAATATATTATATTTAAATGTGCATAAGAAGAGGTGAAGGAGGCTATAAAGCTCAGCAGAGCAGAGGAGAACAGCAGCTTTATAGAAAACAAAATACTGTGAATACTCATAATAAAGGACTTTAACATTGATGTAACCTAACCCGTTTGCAGGAGGTGTTTACATCATTTGATCTACCCTCCCTGCGTGTTCAACTGTGTGCTGCTGCACATCTGCTCTGCACTCGCCCTTTCCATCCTCCCCTCATGCTCAAAATAAAAATAATCTGTTCAGCCTCTTCAGTTATTCTGACCCTTTTCCTTTAATTCAGATTCATTCTCTGGCTGAAGACCTTTATTTACTAAAACCTGACAGATACAGATCCAATCAATAAATCCACTGAGGAAAGTTTACTTTGGATCATTTGCTATCTGTCATATAGATAAATAAGAATAAAAAACAAACACGGGGAAATAAACTGTAGGCCGAGCTGAGAAGATACCACGGAGTAGGTGATTTGTCATCAGACTTGTGTTATCTAACGGTGGTGACCTTTCGACAAAGGGAACAGAATTTTTCTCTAACTATGGAAAAGCTATTGGTTGCAAAGGTTTGATGAGTCGCTGTTTCCTCTTCCCTTTTAGAAGATGAAACACAAACATTTACTGCACCGAGCTTCTTCTGAAAGGCCAAATGAAAAAAAATACAAAGACAGAAAGACGATGGAGAAGGGGTGATAACGTAGGAAATGTTATGGGAGCAGTAAAGAAAAACAAAAAATGTTAAATGTTAATGGCTCCTTAGTTCAACATTTTGAACTTTCATGTCTCTCGGTTAGATGACAGGCATTTAGCTTAGCTTAGCATAAAGACTGGAAACAGAGGGAAACAGCTAGCCTGCTCTGCCACAGATCACAGAGCTGCTAGC
>CAKALG010029012.1:0-25413 GCA_916700815.1 Helicolenus hilgendorfi | reverse complement strand
TAAATAATAATAATTAAAGTTAGAATAATAATAAATAATAATTATAGTTAGACAAATTTAGGTACATTTAATTAGAGTATATGTATGGCTCAATAAGGAAGCTGGTTAATAATTAATAATTGACTTATTTTTTATTTGCAAAAGCATATAAAAACAGCCTGTCTCTTTCCCACCCACTCTATCAACATGTAGAGGCTAGACATACTGGATCAACCATAGCCCGCATTTCCCACCATAATTCCCACATATACATCCGTCCAGGTGACGAATAAAAGTGTCAAACAACAACATAATGTCAAAATAAGCCTCACCGTTCGATAAAAATACACTCATTTCATCTTTAAAGTCGAAATAACTCCTGAAAGTGAAGTGAAGAGGAAGATCTCTGGCGTTAACGAACTCCAGTCACAAAACTTGAGGAAAAGAAAACTTGAGTTTCTTCACCTGAGCTTCTCACACAAAGAAAGGTGAGCGAAGAAACTACTTATTTCTCCTTTTAAATGATTAACAAGTAATTTCCCAGCAGTTCGGCGACGTTATCGCTCTCATAAGTCACACTTCTCTTTAGGAAATAGAGGATCAACGTCGTCCTGGTCGGAGATTTCAGGCTAACATTTACTTCCTAGATTCCTCCACACACACACTGACACACACGCACGCACACGTACACACACACACACACACACACACACACACACACACACACACACACACACACACACACGCAGACCCCTTCACTGACCTGAAAGATGTCACACTTTAGCCAACAGGAGATAAAACGGTGGAGAAAAACAAAGACACACACCACAGGACGTTGTGACAGAGAGAGGAGCTGACACTTCACCTCACCGAGAGGAGGAGGAGGAAGAGGAGAAGACGTTAATAGAGGGCGACACCACGGAGCAGTTTAATTGACCTCATTGTTATGCCGAGGAACTGTGCGACTAGAGCGACCTCTAGAGGAGGTTTGCGGTATTACAACCAACTCACAGCACACACATAAAGGCAGTGGTCAAATTACAATATATTATTCTTTATTCAATTATATTGTTTTATGGGTTTTTAACATTCACAAACCACCCCATTAATAACATTCTCGGTACAAAGAAACTTAACAAACCTAATATTAATATAAAATAAGCCAGTATAGAGACAGGAAAAACATATGAAAAGAATATACACAAGTACAAAATAAATACAATTAAAAACAATCAAATAAAATAAAATCCATTTATATATACATATATACTGTATACGTATATACATACATACACATATACGCACACGCAGTATATACACATACCAAAACACATATACATATAATCGTTTTATGGGTTCTTTGTAAAATATTTGAATAAATAC
Source organism: Helicolenus hilgendorfi (assembly GCA_916700815.1). Lineage (NCBI taxonomy): Eukaryota > Metazoa > Chordata > Actinopteri > Perciformes > Sebastidae > Helicolenus > Helicolenus hilgendorfi. The sequence continues at coordinate 24,051 of CAKALG010029012.1, read as the reverse complement.
ATTTTCTTATTATATTTTATAGAATTTATTATTAATCATTCAAATAATTTTTTGGTAACTTTTGGTAACGCCAGTAGCTTAGTCTATGTTTTTTTTTTTTTTTTATGTTTTTACACTATGGAACTGTGATGCTGGAAACTTGAATTTCCCTCGGGATCAATAAAGTTCCTATCTATCTATCTATCTATCTATTTATGGTATTGTATATATTGTAAAATTATTTCACTATACATTGTGCTGTGTATAATTTTGTATGTGATAAATAAAAGTGATTATATATTAATCTGACTGCTATAGTAAGTAGTTACCTTTCAGATTTCATATAAAAAAAACATATTATACAGTAAGCTTATATAAACCACGGCATTAAAGATTAAACCACTGGTCAGATGGTGTCATTTTTCCTCCGAGACCCACAATAGACCTGTTTTTGTCTTTTTTAGGGGGTCAGTACTAGATGTCACATAGAAGTGGTGTACATCATCTGAAAGCTGAGAACCTGAAGATTAATTTGACGCAGCTCAGCACTGTGTGTCAAGTTGTTCTAGACATTAATAAGAAATAAACATGAATGAATTATTTAAAATGAATTATAAGTGTATAACGGTTTAGAACATTATAATGGAAGTGTATGATGACCATCCCCATGCTCTATTACTGTATGTCTCATAAGTTGTTGCAGCAATTTTTTGGTTTGATACCATTTGTTCTACAGATTTGATGTTGAATTTAACCATTTTTTACCAATCGAGAATTGATAAAAAATTATCTATAATCCCTCTGAAATACCATGTTAAGACACCAAGATCTTGAGAAACACCATAGAAAAAGCAATGCTGTGATTTGGTATCAAAAACTTTGACATTTGGAGATTTCTGCAAGAATTGCATTTTTTGACGATTGGATGGCGAGCACTTCTATTCTGGAAACTGCTCAGAAACCTTGTTATTGTCAATCTACCTAGAAAAGCCATCCATCCTCTGAATGCTCTAGGTCTCTAGTTTGTGGTTGTAAAGTGTCATAGGGCTGTGATTATCCTAGAGGTCACCACAGGTCATGTGGTCAAGATTAAAACAATGGTCTCACTACAATGAAATGGTTACTATGGGGACTAACATCATCACACGTGAACACAATTGAGCTCATTGGATCCACAAGAGTCTCAGTTTTACAGTGATACCCAATTTATGTAATTTCAAGACTGTATACAGACCCCAGTATGCAGAAATATTCAAATACACGATTTTAAAATAGGCGAAAATAACATTTATACTGCATGCAAAAAACGTCATGGTTTTTGCCCCAAACTGCAAGTGATTATCATAAAGTGGGCATGTCTGTTAAGGGGAGATTCGTGGGTACCCATAAAACACATTTTCATTCACATATCTTGAGGTCAGAGGCCAAGGAACCCCTTTGAACATGGCCATGCAAGTTTTTCCTCACCAAAATTTAGCTCAACTGTGGAGCGTTATTTAACCTCCTTCCTGACAAGCTAGTATGACATGGTTGGTACCAATGGATTCCTTAGGTTTTCTAGCTTCATATGATATTTGTATCATCTGCTACAGCCTCTGAAAGACAGGTCTCAGAGGGTTAAATAATTTTCAAGTCCCAAAGAGGTAAAATTATCCAAAACACAACATACAATTCACAAAAAAGTTAAAACATTTTGAGAAAATTAATCCAAATTGTATTTATTTATTTTTCCTGTTAATCGACTCACAACCCCTCACATTTATCTTGTGACTCTTTTGAGGGGCCCGACCCTCAGACTGGGAACCACTGGGCTGAATACCTATAGAGTGGTATAAAGTAGTTAAAACTAGCTCCACCTCAACCAGCTACAACATTAAAATGCTACTTACACATTCATGCATCTGCATCAGTATTAATAATCTAATAGTCATCACTACACTCAAATAATTTTAGCAGAACAGAACAGAATAAACAGACTAGAAATAAAAAAATATATAATTTCTATCAGGTCAGACAATGATGTCTGTCTCTCCAAAAAATACAATAAACAGTCAAAACAATCAACATTGCACAATAAAAGTAATTACCACAACAGTCACACACAAATCATCAGTTATACAGAATTATATGTGCAAAAGTTGATGCAATTCATTGAAATCCCCTGACTTGAGGATATTTCAGTGCTGTTTGTTCATTATATTGGTTGCATATGGTTCAAAGGACCCCTTACTTTTTCTTTTTGTTTACATTAAGTTTTCCACAGTGTTGCCCAAAAGGCAGATTCAGAGTGGAGAAGATGGTCAGCATCATTAATAGACAGAGCTTTTGGTGATTAAGGTTTAATGTCAGGTTTTAATGGCGTGTTCTTGTGTCCTGGTCTGCTCTCTTAAAACTGGTCCAGAGGCTCCAAATCCTTTTGACAATTTTAATTAATCATGTTGGCCTCAAACCATCTTGTGAAAGTAGGAGCTGAAACTTAATTGGTTGTTTGGTCTTGAAAAACATTTATTAATTCATAAGGGGTTTTATGTAAGGTTGTTTTAAGGTTATGGTTATGTGGCTTGTGGAGTTGCTTCTGGTGACGACAAATCCCAACAAAGTTTTTGTAAGTAATGTAAATAATCCTGTTGGACTATTGTGGACATTATAAAGCTCAACAGGGACTGAAACCGTGCATGTGGCATTGAGCAGTGAACCGGTAGTGAGCTTATCTTTCACAAACATTTGGCCTCGCGATTCTCACAAGATGCTATATTTAGTTTATACAGGATACAATAAAAGCAACACATGGACAATATAATGCAAATCAATGCAGTAAACCGTGAAGCGTATAATGTTGTTGAGACGAGGTCGAGGTGTTCAAGCAAGGCTGAGACCTGCTTGTGATGTGCAAATGATTAATACCATTATAGAGATCATACAGACCACAGATAGTTTTATCATCTGTTCATTTCTAGGTCAAAAAACAAGTTTATTTTGAATCACAGGAACATTTTCTGCTGCAGCTGCGTGGATGTTTTTATCCCACCTGCACAAGTGAACACTTTTTTTCCTTCTTCTTGCTGGTAATGTTCTTATAAACTATCCTCTGACATTAAAAAAAAAAATCTAGATCACATTTCATACACAAAGACAATTTATAGCACTTTACATAAACATTAAAGCGACGGTGTGTAGGATTTGGTGGCATCTAGTGGTGTGGTTGCAGATTGCAACCAACTGAGTACCCCTACACTCACTTCCAAGACTGCAATAACGTGAACAAGAAAAAAACACGGCAACGCCGTTCTCCTTGCTCAGAGGCCATCCTTACTATAATAACACTACTTTAGGAGCAACGGAAGTCAGACGGAGGCTGGCGGTACCACAGTTTTGTACTCTGCGGCTCACATTACCGCAGTTTCGTGTCGGAGAACTACGGTGGCCTTCATGTAACTGAAAAGGCTCTCTCTACAGCCAGAGTTTAGTTTGTCCGTTCTGGGCTACTGTAGAAACATGGCGGAGCAACATGGTGGACTCCGTGAAGAGGACCCGCTCCCTATGTAGTTATGAAGGGCTCATTCTAATGTAACGGAAACACAACGATTCTTAGTTTCAGGTGATTGTACACTAATGAAATTCAAATATTATATTCCATATCTGCTAATAGATCCCCTTTAAAGATATTATATACCATTTAAATGCAAATAATTAAAGGGGTAAAACCAATACAACCTAAAAAATACATTAAAACACAGAAATAAATACAAGACAGGTCAAGATGTAAGTGCAAGGTGGAAACCAAAACTAAGACAGTTAAAGTAAGTAACACTAAACTTATTTGGAGAAGAGATGTTTGACTGCAGGATTTAGTCATATAATGTAATCCTTATGAAGGCTCAGTCTTTGGACATATTCAAGGATCTGAGCACTTTTGAGATGCACTCTACAGCTTCAGGTGTGAAAAGATAAGACATGTGTGAAAGAGCAATACTTAGCACACAAACTGATGAAATAAAAAGTCCAGTCTGTATTTTATGCTGTCTTAATATTGATTTAGTTAAGTGCCACAGATTGCAGTGTAAGAAAAAAATCAATATGATATTTTATACCAATTCAACAAGATTTTGTTCTTTTTCCAGCAGGCTATATACATTTTTGCACATGTGCAGATTTTTTATTCCTCTGAAAGATAGCTAAAATAATTGTTCACGCGGCACCTCGAGTTCATCCAAAATCAATAACCTTGTGATGATCAGTTTTGCTTATGCTAATGCAGCGCCTGTCCATTCAGGTATATAATGACTGCACAGGGGTTAAGCCGGTGTATCCCAATTTGGTGAAGGAGCTCGCAGACAGCACACTGACAGCTTATTATAGCGTGAGCAATGAGGAGAGGCACCGTGAAGTGTTACTCAGCACAAATCAGCTGCTGTTGGTAACGACTACCTGCAGAGGCAGCCAGACTCACCCACACAGGAAGACAAATTAGGACCCATATATACACACACGGATATATACACACAGACACACACACACGCATCATTTATTTTGTGTCATAAATGTAAATTCATCACGCCTGCTGCTGAGCGCTGTGATAAACATGTTTGTGGTCATTTGGGACGTGCTCCTTCTGATTATTTTAATGGGGACGGCATTGTTTGCGCTGAAGATGTCAGATTAGGTGTCACTCTTGTTCCTGCTGGACTGAGCCAGTTCTGCAAAGACACACTGAATCCAGTTCAGTAGGCACAGGAGTACACAACTCAGGGGGGAAAAAGTACACACTATCACAATCCCAAAAATGAGTACAAAACTTAACAAGCAATGGTTCTATTTTAAACTCTGTGAGGCAAAGTACAGTAAGTCCATATTTGACACATTGATTTATCGACTAAAAACCATCTTTATAATATTCACCAAAAATAGAAATATGGAGTGTTAAAAATGGACTTATAAAAACGGAAAATGAGTGCTATGCTTCAAAAATCCCACTGACTAGACCTTCTGTCATCCATCGTTGGCTTTTCTTCTTTTTCTTCAAACCCCCATAAATCAGCAGAAGCCGACTACTGTACATTGTGTCTGGACATGCTAAGACTTTAAAAGCATTCCTCTTTTACAGTACAGGTGGCCCAGCCTTTTCATTACGTACATCCTTCCTCCCTCGCAGTATACTTCACAGTATGCAGGAGCTCATTCTTTCATGTCAGACACTGAACTTAGCCACTGTGAACAATTCCTGTTTGGTTCAATGCTCACTAATGAGCTAAGTTCTGCATCTTCAGAAAAGTCATCCCGGAGTAACCTGAGCTTTGTGTGCCTCATTCTGCAAGAAAAGAAAAATCATAAAATTATGCAGATTTTTAATGGGGATCATGGATTTAATTGATGTTGCAATCATGCTCGTACCTGTAAAAGTAATAATGTCTGCTGCGTAATCCACTGGCTGCTTTCATGCTGTGATTTATCCAAATGAGAAATCCAGGTCCACTGCAGGCAAAGATGTCATTAAATAAAGAAAAACACTGAGGTAATTTGCTAATAAAATCAAACTGTATTAGTCTATTATATTACACTGGCCACTAATATGAATGTAGGATATGTGGAGACATAAGAGTGGTTAGCCAAAGAGTTAGTCACAGTTTTATTACTTTAAAATGCAATATGAATAGCTCTTTTCATACAACAACCTGAATGTTAATGCACCTCTTCAAAGTAAATTAGCCTTTAAATAGACCATTTAAAGGTGCAGTGTGTAGGATCTGGCAGCATCTAGTGGTGAGGTTGCAGATTGCAACCAGCTGAAACAGCTCCCATGTGCCAAGCGTGTAGGAGAACTACGGCTCTCTCTAGAGCCAGTGTTTGGTTTGTCCGTTCTGGGCTACTGTAGAAACATAGTGGTCTCCGTGAAGAGGACCCGCTCCCTATGTCCATGCTGCTCCTCCATGTTTCTACAGTAGCCCAGAAGGGACAAACCAAACACTGGCTCTAGAGAGAGCCTTTTACGTTACCTGAAGGCCACTGTAGTTCTCCGACACGCTTGTGAAACTGCAGTAACGTGAGCCGCAGAGTGTAAAACCGTGGTACCACCAGCTTGTAAGGATGGCCTCTGAGCGAGGCAAACGCCGTTAGCACGGTTTTGCACTCAGCGCCTCACGTTACTGCACTCTTGAAAAGGGAGAAGTGAGTGGAGGGCTTCTCAGTTGGTTTCAATCTGCAACCACACCACTAGATGCAGCAAAATGCAAACTGCATTTTAATGTCGCATAAGTTTTTGTCTATAAAATCCAAGTTTGCTAAGTATTTAGTAACTATAGCTTTCATATAAATGTAGTAGAATAAACAGTTCCAATATTTTGGTGTACTGGAGTTGAAGCATAAAGTAGCAAGAAATGTAAGAAATACTCAAGTTAAGTACCTCTATATTGTGAAGCACAGTACTTGAGTATTTGTATTTAGTTACTTCCCACCACTGCTCAAATATGAGTACTAAAGAAGAAGAAAAAACAGTGGTGGGTGAAACCAGGCCCAGATGCAGCTCTCAGCTCTCTGCAGACCACTGCTAGGAGGTTTAGTAAACTGCATGTAAATGACAAACACTAAGTGTTTTATAAACTTTAAATGCAGATATCGGCTTTCCCTTTTCACACAGTGGGTATATTCCTTCCCTCCCTAGCCGTGAAGAGTCTCTCCCTTCATCGTTTGTACTCGGATAGTTTGTCTGAGCCTCAGGACACTCCAGGCTCAGTTTTCAGAATAAACTGTTAGTCCGCCCAAACAGTGGTTTCATGACATCAGCGCTCGGTGGAAAACAACTCTCTCTCACGTTCACGCCGCCTCCATCTGGAGCTTTACGAGTAAACTTGCTGCACACATATTGATATTCAAAAATGTACTTTGGTCGTTCAAATGGTATAATTTGACTACAAGCGTCACATGATCGTATTTAGACTCTTCCCTAATTAAATCTTAATTAACAAGAATAGGACATTTGAGCATAATAACACTCATTCACAGTGTTAATTAGAGCATTCTATAATTTCCTCATCACTTTGTTATTCTTGTTACCCAAACAAGACATCATCACAGACTGTGTCCTCGGAGTGACTTGGATTTCACACTCTTGCAGCGGCACAAATCTTGTAAACACAACCCAAGAGTTGGATTAGTTTCAAGGGTATCAGTGTCCGAGTGAAGTTACCTGAGCTCCACTGCCATTATGTCATTTTTCACCCTGCTTCAGGAGAAGAAAAGGCAGCTGCAGCCTTTGTCATCCCGCCACCTCCTGCTTTCCTGTGGAGAAGATCCATCTTCAGTGGTAAACAAGCAGGATAACAAAGCCTCCACCGTCACCTCCGTACATGACTTTATTCAACTTCTCGAGGAAGTTGTTTTGCTCAGGTTAACGACCTCTTCTAGATGGGAGAACCGAGGAAAACACTTCAGAGATGGTGAAGTTGTGATGAGGAAAAAGTGGGTGCAATAGGAGGACAGAGAAATAGAGGAACAGAAGGAAAGAGCGGCACAGTCTAAAACATACTATACAAGCAATTCGTCAGCGCCACATTCAGCAGAAAACATTCCCAAATAAGAAAAAATGCACTTAAATGCATCAAAGAACATCTGCTATTGATTTCATCTACCATTCCTCTTCTGTTGAACAAAGAGCTTAGACACCAGCCTACGTCAACTTACCTGTTTGTAAAGAAAAAAAACACTCAAGAGATGCCCTCAGTGTTGTTGAAGCCGCTCACTCTCCGCTGGTTTCTCTGTTTTCTGTTGCATGTTCTTAGCAAGGCAGCGCTGCTCTCTGCTCCTCAAGCTGTTCAGTGAGAGGTGTGGGTGAGCGAGGGGGGGAGGATGTGTGAAAAGAGAGAAGGCACAAAAAGGAGGGGAGGGGAGACGGAGGGAGGGATTGAGGGAGAGAGGATGATGGGACAGGTGTGGAATTTACACACCCTGCTGGTAGCGCACACTATTGGCATGTTTGCTTCAGCGTGATGAGTCACCCTTCTTATGGCGGACGTGAGAGAAAATGTGTGTTTCTGAGCGAGAGAGAGGCACAAACTGAACTATAAAGGAATACATTGTCTGCAGGATGGATCATTGTTTCAGTCAGGCCCAGGATTTTAGTTTTAAGTTTTGAGTAAAAAGCCATTTTATAAGTTCTTAAGACTACAATTCTTTGTGGAATTGACATGCATCTGTGCATAATAAACACAACAGACTAAAATGTAAAAAAATAAGTAGTGGATATACGTTATAGTTATAAAATTAGTTTCACAGACAGCGAACATGATCACAACTTCCACAGAGTCAAGATAGTCCCATTGACCATTTAAAGGTACTTTATAGGATTTGGTGGCATATAGTGGTGTGGTTGCAGATTGCAACCAACAGCCACTCACTCCTCCCTTTCCAAGAGTAGAGCAGTAACATGGGCCGCCGAGTGAAAAACCGTGGTAACGCCATTCGCCTCACTCAGAGGCCATCCTTGCCATAATAATACTACTGTAGGAGCTACGAAGTCAGACGGCGGCTGGCGGTACCACGGTTTTGCGCTCTGCGGCTCACGTTACCGCAGTTTCACAAGTGTGTTGGAGAACTACGGTGGCCTTCAGGTAACGTAAAAACGTGAATGGCTCTCTCTAGAGCCAGTGTTTGGTTCGTCCGTTCTGGGCTACTGTAGAAACATGGCGGAGCAACATGGAGGACTGTGAAGAGGACCCGCTCTCTATGTAGATATGAACGGCTCATTCTAAGCTAACAGAAATACAACGATTCTTATTTTCAGGTGATTATACGGTAGTGAAAATATAGTTATTAATATTATATTCCATTTCTGCTACTAGATCCCCCTAAATGTCACAACTGTTCCTTTAAAACAGAAAATTATGTTTTGGATTCTTATTTCTGGTAGATTTTTATGTTTTTACGTCAAATTGAGAGCTACAATGCAATAAGATGAAGTAAAATAGTAAAATTAAAACACTTACTAAAGCATTATAGTACATCCCAAAGTCAGTAGTGGGTGTTGAAGCAGGGATTGAAGTAAAATAAAGTTAAATCAAACAAATGACAATAGAAAGTAATGTGCAAGGAGAGGAAAAAAGACCCCAAAAGGCCTCACCTTGGGAACAGTAATGTCAAAGATATGCCGTATGTAGTTTATGACATTAAAAATCCTAAATAATTAAAAAGAATATACAATGTTTTTTTACATGTTCTGTTCGACTTTAATGGATTATTTAATGGAGTTTGGCGCTGTTCTATATTTTTCTTATCGTCAAATCCTATGTGCAGCAGAGTCTAACCAATAGTTAACTGATCCTATCAAGTATTGTCTGTGTAGCCAAAGCCTGGTATACTTTATTCTTCTGTGCCAAAGAGCTCCTTTTAACACAGACATTAACCACGCTGTTGCACTGGGTGACACGTTCCTTCATTATAATGAGCACAATAGTTCATTTTGAGTTGATCCACCAGAAATACTCACGAGAAAACCAAAATGCGTGTTAATCTGCAGCAGAAAACCCCAATAAATGCACCATTTACTCCTGTTTGAGCGATGTTTTCTAAAGCATGACTGAGTCCTGCTTTTTTAGGAAACAATTTATAAAATTTTGTTAAAAAAAATACTATATATTTGAGACCCATTTTTAAAGATGTAAGCCTTTTTTAGGAACCAATGGACTTTGAGATGAGTACCACAGACAGGGTTGGTAGTGAAATATTGAGAGAACACTTTGGTGGTTGGTTGGTCTTTTCAAGGGAGTGGGGTCGGGGGTGTTGACAATAAGAAAAATATAGAATAACCAGCTTAAAATTTATGCAGTTTTATCCAAATGAGATAAATTGTTATGTGTTGTTTTTCTTAAAAATGCAGAACAATGTCAAAAGTATACTGTACAATTCCTTGTTTCTTGTCTTAAGTTTGTTCCTCCCTGTGATACCTGATGAGAGATGTTTGTGTAATAATTTAGAAAATGTAGTTACCAATCACAAAGAATGACACCTAAACTCACATCTGTCTCCTGTTTTTTTTTTTGTAAACTTAGTCCAGTTGTAACAAAGCAGAGCAGGAAATGGAAACGTTCCCCCTCCATCACATGAGGGCCCTCATGTCAGTCACCATAGCCTGCATGTACATTCTGCCCTCTCTCCATCAGGACGATTGTTTTGATTTGACGGCTGCAACCCGACACGCAGCTCTTCCATACATGGTTGGTACATGCCGCTGTCCCTCTGCACCGGGGCAGCGGAGCTGAAATACACAAGGACGCTGCCTCGAGTTGTTTTTCTCCCCTCGCCTTTTAAGAGCACTCTGCAGCGTGCTCTTCTGGCCCCTAATGCACCCGGTCCATTTAGCAAGGCAGAGCTGTGAAACCCAAGATCACAGGCATGGTCAAAAACAATTTCACCCTCTGATTGAGCCAATATCCACTTTACATTTTGAGGAGAAACAGGAATCTGATACGCGTTACCGCACATGTACAATATACAGGTTCTCCATTTTGTAATAATTTCAGAGTGTTCCCTATACTCTTGTAACCAGCCCAAATATATGTCTGTGAAACCTCAGAAATGTTTATTATTTTACCAGATACCTTATATCCTCCCCGAGACCTTTATTTGACCTTGTAACCTCAGCTACTAAACACACAAACTTATTAGTATGAGAGTGAAAACACCCATTTTCTCAGCAACTGTTTCTCAGAGGTCATTGTTTTGCAGCGAGAGTTGCCCCGAGCACAAAGAGATGAAGCGGCTTCTGTGTGAAACCAGATCCAGTCTGGAGTGATGGGCAGTGCATGGCGGGGAGTCCTGGATGCATTAGCCGAGGCTAATGGGCTAGCTGGCTCCGACAGACCTGACTGTCCATTATGTGCGGCCACGGCTGGAAGAGTTTGAAGGTAAAATGCTTTTGACCACTCTGATGTCCAACAAGCCCCTTAACTCTCATATCATTATGTGATACTGATGTCTGATATTTTAAATTATAAAGAAAATACATCATTTCTGCCAGATATAAACAGATTGTTTATTGGCATTCTGTTAGGCAATCATTATAATTTTTGTAAATTATGTTTTTCTTTTAAATGCTGTTAGGCTGTTGTGATTTTCAGCCCTGCTAGGGATGGCAATGTTGGTCTGTCAACTACTTCGGTCCAGACCATAGACTGTATGTAAGAAGTGGACACAGTCAACATGGCATCACCCATTGGTTTGTGGACTGCCGTTTTGAAGCCTCGAGTTCAGGATTTTGTCTGTTGCCATCTTGGCTTTTTTGGAATCAGAAGTGACACGAGAGGGTGGAGCTAAGTACAACTGAATGCTGAATAAGACGTTTTTAGGCAACCAAAATTTTACAATTCATGAACTGAAAACACACTGTGAAAGGGTTAAAGTTGAAAGACAAAAACACGGACAACTCCCAGACCGGACAACGCCGTCGACCTATCAATCACAAGATAGCCCTGCCCTAAAGTATACCCTGCTTTATGGTCTATTTGACTCTAGATGGGACCATAATTTACTAAATGAACATCATGCTGTATTGAAGAAGACTTGAAACTAGCGATTGAGACCATAAACTCACATTTACAATGTTTACTGAGGTAATAAATCAAGTCAGAAGTAGGCTCATTTTCTCATAGACTTCTATACAATCAGACTTATTTTTGCAACCAGAGAAGTCGCCCCCTGCTGGCTATTAGAAAGAATGCAGGTTTAAGGCACTTCAGCATTGGCTTCACTTTTCAGACCCAGAGGTTTCCAACTGGTTTGAGTGAGATGTCTCGACAACTATTGGATGGATTGCCATGAAATTTGCTACACACTTTCATATTCCCCTATGCGTGAATTGTAATATCTTTGGTGATCCCTTGACTTCAACTCATGCCCTCATCAAGATGTTAATTTGTCTCCTACTCTGGTTTATGACGAAATACCTGCAAAACTAACAACATTCCCATCAGCCTTCAGCTGTACTTACTTACTTTAGTGCTATTTAGCAAATGTTACCATGCTAACACACTAACCTAAGATGGTGAACATGGTAAATGTTATATCTACTAAACATCACAGCTGTGCCAAAATACAGACTCTGCTAGCGTGGCTGTAAACCTCTCAATCTTGTTAGATAAGAAACCTTAAAGGTCCAGTATGTAGGATTTAGTGGCATCTAGTGGTGAGGACCAACCTTTGTTGGAAAACTACGGTGACCTTCAGGTTACGTAAAAACGTGAAAGGCTCCCTCTAGAGCCAGTGATGGGTTTGTCCATTCTGGGCTACTGTAGAAACATGGCAGAGCAACATGGCAAGAGGACCTGCTCCCTAACACAAAACCTCTTAGTTTCAGGTGATTATACACTAATGAAAACATAGTTATGAATATTATATTCCATTCCTGACAATAGAGCCCCCTAAATGCTACACACTGGTCCTTTTGCTGCCCTTTTTTTCATCCATCTATCCATCTATCTATCGAATTAATTCAGTAGACTTTGATTTTGATTCCTAGACTCCTTGCAGACAAATAGGCCTACGGCTATAGTGGAATTATATAAGGCAGTAAAATGTAAGAGTAACACTATCAGTTCCATCCAATCTGTCATTCTTATGTAATTTGACATTCACAAAAACGGCTAGACAAATCACCATGGCCTGTGAGAGCGAAATGATCCGTGCCTCACTAAAAAGGTGACTGTTAATAGATTGATTGAAGGTGGATAATGAGATACTTGAGTGTTTTCTGTCCTTGCAGTGAGGTTCAGGCCATTTGGCATCAGCTCCGTAGTAAGAGTGTAAGGTAGTTAAAAAGGCCACAGAGATGGGAAGGAGCCACGTGATGAACATCACAGGGAGAAGAGAATTGATCTGCATCCCTTCCTGCATGCAAAGCCAACCGGCGTTTTTGAGTGAGTAATGTAACAGAGCAGGAGAGAGGAGAGAGAGAGAGAGAGAGAGAGAAAGAGAGAAAGAGAGCACTCAGGCAGCAGGTTTTTTTGATGTACTGCAGGACTTTGGATGACGTGCCGTAGAGGGTGCTGTTGCATTAATCAAATCTGGAGGTGATAAATGTCTGAATAAGAGTTTCAGCAGCCAAGAATGAGAATGAAGGACAGAGATGGGTAGTGTTTTTGTTGCAGAAAAGGTTGTTTCACTTAGTAGGATTATTCAGAATAACATCTATGTTAAAGCTGAACAACATCATTTCTATATATGATTAAAGTTATGTGTAATGATTTAGGATACAACAGATATCATTGCAACATTTATAAACATTATTTTTAAACAAAACAGGGCAAAAAATGAATTAATAAAAACTGAAAAAACTCGCTGTTTGCAGCAATAATTCATTCCTGTGAACAGACGACCTTGCAAAACTGTCAAGGATCATGAGTGCCACCTATTGATCATGATGAGAATTATAATCTATTCCAGAAGTGCAAGAGATCATTTCAATCAATTTCATGCCTGCTTGGTTAAAAAATGAAGGAGGGGTAATTTAACAATGTTCTAAATGCGAGATAATTTATCTGTGAGCAGCTGAAGAATGTGTAACACATTCACCCCGATATCGTGGACTCTCAGCGGGGTCAGTAGATATCCAGTTGCTTATAGAAAAGGAAAACAGCATCTGTGAAAATGGCTGGGCGACCTTTGACACTCACAGTGGTTAGTGGGAGTCAGTGACACTGGCGCATACCAAGCTGTCGGCTGCACCGCTGACTCCCGCCGCTTCTGTGGTATCAAACAGGAAATGCAAAGAGCTGATTGTATTGACGTTTGAAGTGTTTCAGAGGAGGTCACACTATGTGGTTTTTATCACTCTTGAATGAAAGTTTTTGTTAAACTAATACTTCCTGTGAGTTTCACTGACATCTCTGACATCAATATCCTCACACGTACTGTGTTTCATAGCGGTGTCCCAATTCCATTAGTGCTGCAACTAACGATAATTCTCATAATCTGTTAATCCATCAATTATTTTCTTGATTAGTCAATTAAATGTGCACTAGGCAGAATGTTTTTGGCATCATTGGGCAAAAAAAATCCATAATAACCTTTCAGCATGTTGTAAATCAAGTGTTCTGAGAGAAAACTAGACTTCTGCACCTCCTCATGGCTCTGCTTTCAGGCTTTAAAAAATCGTATCGTCCGATTGGCTGTTCATTCAACAGATGAAGTGTACAGCAACCGCACACTGATTTTAGTAAGCAAACTGAAGTTTTATACTTAATCACCTCACGTTTACTAGCGTGAAGACACAAAATATTCTTCCCATTATGACATATTTCAAATATAAATATTTCTAAGAAATGTTCCGAAAAATGACAAAGTAGAATCACAATCCTAAAAACCTCTAAAAACAACGTTGAAGCTCACAAAAATGTCTCTACAACTACAAGCTGCATTTTCATCCAAAGTGTTCAGTGAATCTGATGTTCATCATCCAAAAGCTGTTTTATGGAAATCACTGTTTCGACTGAGGCCAGCTTCTGGTGTACAATGGCAGAAAAAGAGAGGATTTCATTGTTGTTTTGTTGATGATGGCAGTGAAATGATGCTCTCAGCTGGCACATAAACACACTGTCATGCTCTTTGTATATTTCTCAGTTTCCATTCTCTGTCTTCTATATGCAAGTACTTTTGAACATGTCTCCATAACAAGGCATATTCTCTGGGTTGTTGTTGAAACTTTGTGTAGTACACCACATCATTTCCAACAAACTCTATTTCATCATGGTATTATAAGTGCATTAGTGTTAATGCTAATTGGTACTGGAGATATTAAAGATTTCACACAAATAAAATGTACTAAAAAAATGTAATCACACAGACATTTGCAGAACAACATACAGTATCATTGGAAAAATGTACAGTTTGTTTTTAAAGAATAAACAATGTGGCAGTTGTAGGTAAATTCTTGTCTGATTGCCTAATTCTGCTCTGGTCATACATTTCAATTTTATTGTGATTACATGGAAACTACACTCCACTTTAAGTAGGAGTAATTCACATGATAAACAGCTGGTTTGTCAGTGGTTAAAAGCCTCATCGATGTGGGTCAGATGGGGCCTGCTACTCATTATTAGGTCTTATAACCGATTCACATGGTAGATAACTGAAAGAAGGAATAAAAGAAGAAAACACCGACCTCTAGCAACCGATTATAATAAGAGCGAAAGCGGAAGTCAGGCGCTGTGGTACACGCAGTGGGAAAGTCCATTTGGGGTGGAGGCCGGGGGCGATGGATGTGACACAAACACAAGGCTTTCACCCTGGAAGCTGGGGTTTGCATCCTGTGTGAAACCAACATGTTGTCTTCACAACCTTAACTTTCACTTATGAAATGTAGTTATTTCAACCCAAAACACAATCTTTTCCCTAGACCTAACTTATAGGTTTTGTTGCCAGAACAGAAGCCATTTTGTTTGTATTCAAAACGTATGGTTTCATTCAGTTTTACGTGTTAGAACGTGTTGCATTTAAGTTTCGCTTTCACTTTTACAACAAAGTAGGTGTAGCAATGCCCTCAGAGATGATCCACATCTCTGAGGCTTATAACATTACATTATAACATTGATAATGCACATTTAATGACCTGATAACAGTCAAATTGCGTGCGATAAATGTCTTGTTCTTTACTTTTAATGAAGAACTGTTAGAGTAATAAGTTGATTCTAAGCAGCAGTGGGTAGAATTGCAGCAAATATAATTAAAAAATTTGATTTTCACAAACCGGTTATTATATCCTGACAGTAGTGCATGAGACAGGTAATCTGAAAAAAATCATGTTCCGCAGTGTCCTCCGGTGACCTCCTGTGTCCTCCGGTGCTCCTAATGGCATCTGCAAGATTTCACAGACCGGAGGAAAACAAGCAATCAGAGCCGAGCTGGAGCCTGCCCTCTCTGAGCAGCTGTCAATCACTCGCAAACTCTGATCAAACAGTCAAACTAGACAGCACTGATCAATTATGAATCAACTGTAATGCCTATTTCTCACCTCAAATGTTTTCAGAAACATCTTGTAGTGTTTAGCTGTAAAATGAGAACGTTTGTGACCCAGCAGCCATCTTGAGATCTGTTGAGGAAATACCAAGCACCGCCCACCAGCCGGAGCAAATGTTCTCATAGATTTTTTAAGCCTGAAAACAGAGCCATGAGGAGGTGCAGAAGTCTAGTTTTCTCTCAGAGCACTTGAATTACAATATGCTGAAAGGTTATTATGGATTTTTTTCCCAATGATGACTAAAACATTCTGCCTACTGCAGGTTTAAGTCTGATAAAAAGGGCCCCAGACTGGAGTTGAACTGGACTTGAGCTTAAAAGTTGCCTCAGATGGTCTTCACTCCAGTTTTCATAATGATTGAGGATTGAATGAGGACAGAAAAAGACGGCTCTCACAGACGATGCTATATGAGAGCTGCGCCACTAAATAAGATACTGCCACTTAGGAAAATAAGAGAGGTCGCATAGCTGGAGCCAAGATTGAACGTTGTGTCAGCACAGTGTGTTAAACCACACTCCCGGGCTTGGCTGTTTCCTGAGTTGGTTCAACCAAGGTCTTGCAGAACTGCCTTACTTTCTTAAATGGCTGTTTATGAAGCATAGAAACACCTCCACTGACCATCAGTAGCTATTCTCACACTAAGGCTGCTGTACGTGAGGACATATTTGCAAAACTTGCTTTAAATGAGGTCACAAGGCCCAAACCAATGCAAGGCAAACCAAGTTATGGCCTCACCAGCGAGAAACTAGGACGAGGATGGTTTTTCTTTGCCATCTGCTGCACATTTCCATATCTACACAATAAAAGACACTAAGAGCTACTTGAAACATCCACAAAAGAACAGCACTCTATCTATTCAGAGTAAGTTTTTGTTTGAGGCTGATTTAAAGTCATCGCTTGAAGCAGATGTGAAGCGGTGAGAAGCAAATGATGATTCTGACATTAATTGGTTACCTTGGGAGGATTTTGCACATAATCATAACGGATGTGGAATTAAACACAATACTGGAGATAGCGAGCGACTGTCAGTTCGAGTACGGCTTTGATTTCTCCCTCGGTGCACCGATTTAAGTGCATCACTATTCATCTCAAAGGCGAATATTTGAAGGATGGAGGCGTCGCTGTTTGGGTTGCAAGGCAGTGGCGGAGAATGAATGATTCAGCTGTTGTTTGGGTAAACATGAGAGATTGCTCTGAACAAATGGACGGCCGTGAACTTGGAGGTCAGAGAAAAGGCAAAAAAAAGGGGGTTTGGAACATCTCTTGCTCTGTCGTGGTATCTATGAAAGCAAATGTTAAAACTGCAGGAGGCTCGGAAAAAGAGAAGAACTGAAAGAATGTTTTCTGCTTAATATGTGTAACAGCAAGGATGTTTGCAGTAATTATAGCTCGTCTGCATCTGAGAATGAGTTAATCAAATCTGAATAAGTAGGTCTACTTAGTTTAATGAACGGAGCCTCTAATTCCCCAAATGTTACGTGATCAGTTTTAAATATGTGGATACCTCATCATGTAAATATGTGGATGTCTTACGCCAGTGGTTTCCAGCCTTTTTGGCTTGTGATCCACTAGAATAAAAAAAATATATATCTACTTGTAAACCATCGTCAGGGAGCCTAGAAGTAAAATAATCTAGTTATTCACAAGTAAAAAAAGATTGGAGAAATGTCAGAAACAATAAATATAATTTGATGTAGCATCAATATTTTTGGTCCAGAATGAAATATCTCAACAACTATCGGATAGATTGTAATAAAATTTTGCGCAAACATTCATGGTTCCCAGACGGTGAACCCTAATGTCTTTGGTGATCACCTGACTTTTCCTCTACTCCCACTTTGAGGATGACAACCCCCATGCTGGGAACCATTGCCTCAACTAGGGATGTTGATTTAATAATCTCCCCCCACCCCCAAAATGTAATATGCCAACATTTTCAAGCTGCATTTATGTCAAGCTGATACTGATATTGTGGATTTTTCCTGTTCTGCAGGCTGCAGACGTAGGCATATTAAAAAACATTGCTTTATTCTTTCCTTTCTTCACTGTGCCTGCAATCGCTCAAGGAGAAGAGCACAAACTACTTCAACTTTGAGTAAATGTCAAAAGCAAGCACCGTTTTGCTATAACATTCTTAAAGGTCTTTGCTCGTGCTTTTTTTGTAAAATAGTTGAATCCTTGAAAGCTTCCCTGTAAGATGCTGGCCTTCAAACAGTTTATGCTACTTTATAATTATACAAAACATTTGCAGTGTTATAGCTTTACATACCAAAACCAACAGTAAACTACAATGCACCAGTAATAATAAATCCTAAATATAATATATAATAATTAGTGATGTCAATTGATTAAAATATTTAATATATTATATTATTGTTCATAATTATTTGTGATTAATTTCAAATTAATCACTAATTTTTCCTCTGTTCAAAATGTACCTTAAAGGGAGATTTGACAAGTATTTAATACTCTTATCAACATGGGAGTGGGCAAATATGCTGCTTTATGCAAATGTATGTATAAATTGATTACTGGAAATCAATTACCAACACAAAACAATGACAAATATCGTCCAGAAACCCTCACAGGTACTGCATTTAGCATAAAAAATATGCTGAAATCATAACATGTAGTATGACATGGTTGGTACCAATGGATTCCATAGAGTCTGTAGTTTCTTCACTCCAGCTTTAAAACTGAGTGTGCTACAACCTAAAAATCGCAAGATGCGTTAAAGAAATGAGTGCCGTTAAAACAAATTTGCGTTAATGCGTTATTATTGCGGTAACTTTGACAGCCCTAATAATAATATAACACTCACAGCGAACATTTTTGACATTGTCTTAAAGATGTTTAATACGAAATTCAGAGCATATCTATTGCCTCTGCATGGCACTCAACATGGCGACGGCTTACCTGGTGTGGTTGTGTCTAGAAGGTAACATGCAAATTGCAAAACGCTGGTGGTTAAGGTTAGGCATTGACCTTGAATAGTTAAGGTTGGGAAAGGTATTCGGGCGGCTCGCAGCTAACGATGCTAACAGTGCAAACAACGGTAACAGTGCTGACAGAGCTAACGGTGTTTACTTGGCGGGGAACCGGAGGGTAGCTTCCGCGACAACGCTGTCAGTCGGAACAACGTTATCAGCTACCCAGTGGGGCATGCTCACATGTACAAACATGCACTAAAAGGCCCGGCCGGCTTGGCTATGTCAACAAAAACACAGAAGCTCGGATTACAACACACACAGAGGGAGAGCGACTTAATTCTCTGCTCAGGTAGACATTACTCCTCTATATCTTTACATAGCAAATAGTTGTTTGCGGCTATATTAATGCTCTGGTTATTGTATAGAGAACCTTTAAGTAAAGAATCTGACTGCTTCTTCCACCATTGCAAAAATGTCATACAGTCAATGGACTTGAGCAGTGGTCATTTAAAATCTTCTGCCTAGGACTAATGACCAAAGGCCTTGGCGTCGAGCTGATAAATGAACAATTTGATGTGGGCTTACGTGAGTCAGTGCATGTTACTGCTGCTGGTTAGATCAGAGTGAAAATAAGTCTGACTGTCTGTTCCTGTTTCAGATTAAGAGTCCCGGGCAGTGAGACGCTGCCAGGCAGGGCTTTCATGCGTTCATGATGTTTTCACCATTTAGTTCCCAGGTAGAACGAAAAGGTAAGAGCCAAACATTTTACTGTAAAAAGGATGGTTTTGTTTTTTATGCCATTTGGTATCCTCTGGCGGGGTTGTAGTGTTTGAGTCTGGATTTGTAAACATTTTCTTGGGACTTCTATCTGTCAGACAGTGCGGACCTGCGAGCACTGTGGCTCTACAGATGTGGGTCTTTTGTTCCAGACTGAAATATCCATTTGATGGATTGGCATGACATTTGGTACACGCATTTATGTCCCCCTCACGATGAATTGTAATAACTTTGGTGATTCCTTAACTTTAAAACTAGCGCCATCTTCAGGTCAAAATTGTAATTTGTCCAATACTTTACCCTTTATATCCATAGACTGTATATAAGAAGTGGACATAGTCACTGTGACATCACCCATTGGTTTATGGACTGCTGTTTTGAAGCCTCAAATTCTGCATTTTGGCCGTCGCCATCTTGTTTTTTTGCAACACAAAGTGATACGAGAGGGTGGAGTTCAGTACAACCGAACGCTGAATAAGAAATTTTTCGGCAACCAAAATTGTACAATTCACGAGACGAAAATTCTGACAACTCCCAGACCGGACAATGCCGTGACCGGTCAATCACAAGGCAGCCACATCCTAAAGCATCCCCTGCTTTATGGTCTACTTGACTCTAAATGGGACCATAATTTACTAAATGAACATCATGCTGTATTGAAGAAGACTTGAAACTAGCGATCGAGACCATAAACTCATGTTTACAATGTTTACCGAGGTAATAAATCAAGTAAGTAGGGTCATTTTTGGATCTCTTTTTTTGCAACCAGAGGACTCGCCCCATCATCCTTAAGAAATATTACATTTTATGATTTGAAAGACACTATTTATCGCTTTGTCCAAGTGGAGGATAAAATTTGCACTGCTTTGGGTCTTGACGTGGTTTCCTTTTCAGCTCACATGGATCTGGTCTTAGAATTGCCGTATTATTCATCTCAGGCGGTCTTAACTACAAACATGCCCTTGCTTTCACTGTAACATGTCCTTTTGAGCTGTCAGTGCAGAGCTGATAAAACTCCCTTCCCATCTATCTCTGCTTCCCCCTTGTCACCATTCAAGAGTAAAACCAGGTGAACACGAGCCATTTTTCTTTAGTCACTAAGGCAAGTTCAATCTCATGCCAACAGGGCAAAATGAATCATTTTGTTTCCATTTTCAGCCATGGCAACAGCTTTCTGCGAGCCATCCCAGCTGTGCTTCTCAAGGCAACACTCACTCTCCCGCCGTCATTATCCTGTCCATTTTTGCTTTCTGCCATTGTCATTTGGATTTCAGGCCTTTTTTAACAGCTGACTCCCGCGTGGTGCCCTTGATGTGCCCCATACAGACAAATTAGCTACAGCACCCTGAGGTCGTTGACACTTTGTGTGCAGATTGTGACTGACCATGTGAAATAGTCTCAAGGACTAAAAGCTTTAGATTTAGAAAATTTAAAGTTTTCTCTTATGACATTAATGCACAAAGAATGAAGGAATAAAAGCAGTGATTTGCTTGACAGTCTAATTTAGTGTCCTTTAAAGCAAGAACAAACTGTATCTCTCAGCTTCCAGCATCACACTAAAACCACTTGGTTCTCCCATAAAAACCCAAGCAGCAACTTATCTTACGAATTGCATGACGCAGCTTTTTTTGCGGCACCGTGATGCAATTGGGTTTCTGGGCTCAGAAATAGGAATTGTTTTATAATCCTCTTTGGAACAACGTATCCATTGTGTTCCCTAAAAACAGGACGTGTACACACACTCACCGAGCACTGATATGAGATATGACCTCACTAGATCAACGTGGTCTTCCGAAAAAAAATTCTCTACATTGTCACTAGTCACTATCCCACGTTGGAGAAATCACTTCTGACAGCAGTTTTTCTGGCTATTTTCTCTTGTCTCAGAGTACAACCTTCCCTCAAAGGTTTTTGGATGCGCTACTGAGGGGAAATTGGCTAAATTTATGTGATTTTTATCTGTTTTTGATACATTAAATATACCATTGGCCTTTCTTTTACCATGAAAAACATAAAATCTCTTTTCTAGATGGAAATTTTACTTGTTACGTCATTGGAGATGGTGTCTCTTCAGGAAATGCAATAATTGACTCACATTAGGAGATCATTAAATTGGATTCAGTGAAATTAAACTGACCTCATCTACAGATGCAGGAACTGCTCATCCTCATTAAAGCACCCACACTGAATGTGCAAATCATCAGGGATACTCACTCTTTTTTTTATGCTTGACAAATAACAGGTAAGATATTCTGTCATTGACTCTCTTTTAGGGCTGTCAGTCGATTCAAATATTTAATTATGATTAATTGCACATTTTTTATCTGTTCAAAATGTACCTTAAAGAAAGATTTGTCAAGTATTTAATACTTTTATCAGCGTGGGAGTGGGCAAATATGCTGCTTTATGCACATGTATGTATATATGTATTATTGGAAATCAATTAACAACACAGAACAATGACAAATATTGTTCAGAAACCCTCACAGGTACTGCATTTAGCATTAAAAAATATGCTTAAATCATAAACAACTCAAGCCCAACAGGCAACAACAGCTGTCAGTGTGTCAGTGTGCTGACTTGACTATGACTTGCCCGAAACTGCATGTGATTATCATAAAGTGGGCATGTCTGTAAAGGGGAGACTCATGGGTACCCAGAGAACCCATTTTCATTCACATATCTTGAGGTCAGAGGTCAAGGGTCCCCTTTGAAAATGGCCATGACAGATTTTCCTCGCCAAAATTAAGTGCAAGTTTGGAGCGTTATTTAACCTCTGCGTAAGCTAGAATGACATGGTTGGTACCAATAGATTCATTAGGTTTTCTAGTTTTGATGGCAAGACCTTCACTCTACCTTTAAAACTGAGACCACTACAACCTCCAAAAGATCGATTGCGTTAATGCGTTAAATAAATTAGTGGCGTTAAAACGAATTTGCGTTAACATGTTATTATCGAGTCAACTTTGACAACCCTACTTTATTTATTAAAATTGTATACATTTTTAAGTAAAGATGTAGACAAAGAGAAGAAGACGAGTGAACATTGAGTGTACATTAAAACATTGATCTGAGCAGCTTCATGAACTAAGTGTCTCCATAGGACTTTTTTTGTGATGGAGTTACTGTTGCTCTTTTTAGCTTCATTATGCAGCGTTACAATTATAATGTACGTGATGGGGAGTTTAAAATACTCATGAGAACTTCATGTGGCAAAAGCATGCAATCAGTGCATTGTTATAGTACTTCTGATGGTTCTAAGGTTAGTGAACATAATGTCCACAGTAACACACACTGATATTCATATCATAGAGAACTTATTAAACACACTGTGTCTGTGTGCTGGTGTGAGAGTCTGATAAGTGAGTCACATTTTCATATCAGAAAATGACACACACATCACTGTCAAGACTCTAACTCTATTAAGAGTGTTAAATCTAAAAAACAACCCTGTATTTTGGAGGTAGTGCACTGGGTTTTCAGTGAATAGTTATAATGGGGAATGTTGCAATTGCATATTGAGGACACCTAATACTTTATTTTTAGTTAGTTTAGTATTTTAAGTTTACACAAATCATAAGGAGATATAGATATAGATATAGAGGCTATATTAGATAAAACAATAAAACACAGGTGAAGTATATAACATGACATACATTAGACACAAGAAAATACTGTATGTGGGGGAGGCAATAACTACAGTTTGAGACAAAAGACTTTTACAAGTTTTAAATGTGATTCAAACATCTTGGCTATTCAAATATGATATAATAAGCCTCATAGGACTTTTCGGGGGAGCGGGGCAGAGATCAAACAGGGTGCAAAGACGTGCTGCAGCACAGCCGGTATGAGAAAAATTGTCTTTTGAACATTAAAGCTGGTAAACATGTTCTAGTAGAAACCCAAAACAAAAAGTATGCACCTGAAAATAAGCATGATGGGTCCTCTTTAAAATTTAAAATCCATATGACACACTGGGAGCCGGATTAATGAGGCTAAATCTAGCCTATACAGTAGAGTGATATCACAGACAAAACAATCATATCATATACAGTATCTCTTGCAAACTAATGCATTACAAACAATTTGCATATTGTCTGACGTGGGACACTTGAGTCTGCATCAGTAAATATCTGGGCTCGTGCATCTGCAGGAAGGTACGGTAAATAGGGCACACACCATCTGACACATCACCGACACCCTATTGAGCTCTTGTTATAGGCTCGTGGAGAGGTATCCGTATGTGCTAATTAGGTCATCTTGACCCTGGTGAGGACAGGAGAATGCAGAGTGGCTTAGCGGTGAATTGTGGCTCCCATTCTCCACTTCATGGTTGCCCTCCAGTCGTGCAGCCAAGCGGGCGGT
>CAKALG010029011.1:0-13430 GCA_916700815.1 Helicolenus hilgendorfi | reverse complement strand
CTCCTTCAGGATCTCGCTGATGCTGGTGTGCATGCCTGAGGACGAGAGGGACAGAGGACGGGTGGAGGTTATTTCACTAGTCACTTTAAACATCTTCTAAATACAGAAAGAAAACATATTTATTAGGGCTGTGGCTTTTTTCTTTTAAACGCGACTAATTTCTTTAACACATTTATGCAATCGATCTTTCGGAGGTTGTACCTGGCTCCATTTTAAAGCTACAGTAATGACATTCGCGTCATATGAAACTGGAAAGGAAGGAATCCATCGGTACCAACCGTGTCATACTAGCTTGTCGCGAAGGACGGAAAATAATGCTCCAAACTTCAGCTAAATTTTGGCGAGGAAAAACTGTCATGGCCATTTTCAAAGGGGTCCCTTGACCTCTGACCTCAAGATATGTGAATGAAAATGGGTTCTATGGGTATCCACGAGTCTCCCCTTTACAGACATGCCCACTGTATGATAAATCACATGCAGTTTGCGGCAAGTCATAGTCAAGTCAGCACACTGACACACTGACAGCTGTTGTTGCCTGTTGGGCTGCAGTTTGCCATGTTATGATTTGAGCATATTTTGTATGCTAAATGCAGTACCTGTGAGGGTTTCTGGACAATATTTGTAATTTTTTTGTGTTGTTAATTGATTTTCAATAATAAATATATACATTAATTTGCATTAAAGCAAGTTTATTTGTCCACTCCCATGTTGATAAGAGTATTAAATACTTAACAAATCTCTCCTTAAGGTGCATTTTGAACGGATAAAACATGTGCGATTAGTCGCGATTAAGTATGGACAATCATGTGATTAATCACAATTAAATGTTTTAAGCCACTGACAGCCCTAATTTTTATACATTTATATCATGTTTATATGTGTGCAGGTTTACACTGATAAAATATATTTTAGTCAGAGACACTTGCATTAAGGGGTGGATAGGATTAGGCTCTGCTCTTTGTTGAAGCTCTGCTGGGACACATGAACTTAAATCTTACTGAAGTCAGCAAGATTAAAAACATATATTACATAAGGTGGAGACCTACAGCAGCAAATTGCATTGCAATAAAAGGTATTGGCAGAGTAGTCAGGATTGTCGGGTCATTATGGCTGCACTGTGCATCTGCATGAGTATGACTGATGAAAGAGCCACTCATAGGGAAGCACTCCACTCCCGAGTACTACTCAGTCTGTGAAAACTGTTGTATAATTCAGCTCTGTAGCTCTGAAGGGAGCCTTATAAAGTCTGAGATAATAACCCTGATGATGTCTTCACGGTTATTATCTCACAACACATTTATAACAGAAACCCAAAGAAACTGAGGCCTTGGAGTTTGAGAGAATCACCAGGCAGGGAGGGTTTCACTAAAGACCCTACTGGGTTGCAGTGTTGTAGTCAAGACCACCTAAACCGAGACCAAGTAAAGACCAAATGGTAAATGGACTTGCATTTATATAGCGCCTTTCTAGTCTTCCGACCACTCAACACGCAGCATTCACCCATTCACACACACATATTCACACACGGATGGCAGAGGCTGCCATGCAAGGTGTCAACTTTGCCCAGCAGGATCTAATCTAAATACTCACTCACACACCGATGCTCAAGGACACTACGACATGTGACCGGAGGAGCCGGGGATCGAACTACCGACCTTCCGGACGACCTGCTCTCCTCTGAGGCACAGCCGCCCCGAGTCCAGAGTGTATACCAAGACCGAGACAAGACCACGACTTTGAGAAGTTGAGCCCAAATCAAGACCAAGACCAGACCAGTGCGAGACGAGTCCTACATCGCATGACACACGATAATATGTAGAACATGCAAAACATGGACACAGGGTTCAGGGATCCTCGAATTGATCTGAAAGGTCCACATTCCCATAAAAACACCCACGGAAAACTGTATATATAACAATAAAAGATTCCTCTTCATTCACCTCTTTTATTGTTATATATACTGTATATGTGTGTATATTAAGTGTACCATAAGAAAAGTCTTGATAAAAGGTGAGTTTTATATGTGAGAATTGTCCTTTTGTTTTCTATGAGCAATCACAGTAATGATGCTAGAAAATAAATCAGACAATGCACTGGCACTTTAGTGAGTCCTCTTTGCCTGAGACAAAGACCGAGAGTATTAAATGTGATCGATTCGGAGACAAAACCCGAGACCTTCAAAAAGAGTTCTTGAGACCGATTTTGAGTACAACACTGCTGGGATGTATTATGGGAAATTTAGGACCCAGTCCTTTTGGAGCTTGGCCCATACCAGTCAGGACGTCTCAACCTCTGCTGCATTCATTTTGACAATTCCTTTGAAGTCCGCCAACTTTCTGAAAGTTCCACGCTAAATCACTGGAGTACCTCTTAAAGCAGCTGATGCCAATTAGCTAATGCAAGTGAGACAGCACTTTAATGCTACTCTCCATTCACTAATATTTATGTATTTATACAGTAGCTACATTATATTTTTGATTTTCAGTAATGCACACTTTGGCAATGAATTAAGAATGTTAGTAATCAATTTCTTTAGATTTCTTTCTACATTTAAGTTATATTTGGCTTGTTGAAGCTGCTAAAGTAGGAGCATGTTTCAACATATTCTCATACAACTGTTCATATGATATCTTACAAAAAAGTTATTCCTCCTTTTTCGTTTTTTTTCTTACGTGTCCAGCAACACGTGTCAATTTTCGCTTGTTACATGCATACAGTCTTTTCAAAATAAACTTCCGTCTTCACAGGAAACAACTTCCTTAGGTTTAGGCAAGAAAACGACTTTGTTAGGCTTCGTCTTAGTTAGGAAAAGATCGTCTTGGTTAGGTTTAGCCAAAAAAAACTACTGAGTTAGGTTTAGGAAAAGATCGTGGTTTGGCTTAAAATAACTCCAGTAGTGGCGTTACTTAAAAGTTACGTGACAGATAAATGAACGTTGACTTCTGGTTTCACACGGGACACGAATGCCGATCTCCTGGGCAAAGACAGTGTTTTTTGATCCACTCATCCACCCCGACCTCCTCCCTACGTGGCATTCGCTGCTCTTGATCGATAGATAGATAGATAGATAGATAGATAGATAGATAGATAGATAGATAGATAGATAGATAGATAGATAGATAGATAGATAGATAGATAGATAGATAGATAGATAGATAGATAGATAGATAGATAGATAGAAGCAGGAAGGAAGAAAAAAAATAAAATGTAAGAAAAACATTTATGATATAGTGAGTGGAGAAAAGGGAGGGAAGGAGAAATCACTTCAGTCATCAACTGGTCCATCCTTTTATGGGTTACAGTGGTGATAATGTCCGCCTTTCATAGAGGAGTGCATTAAAGCCATCAGTACTCCTCCTCCATCATCACACAGCTCAATACCTCGAGACAAGCCGCATGATGGTGCACCACTAAACATACGCCTGCTGGTGCTGCAACCAATCTAACAGATATACAGTAATAACAGTAAGCAGTTACATAGCTTTCTCGTTAGCATGTCGTTGTTTTATTAATGCCAGCAGAGGTCATTTTCAAGGTTACTTCAGCAGTAAAAAAGCAATATTGTGATACTGGGGCTGACAGATTGTTGAATGAGTAATGCAGCAATACTGTAATGATGAACTGTATAGTGAAACTCAGAGGTCAATAATGACAATGAATGTCCAGAGATTGCAGCAGGTCATTGTACCCGACCTTCACACCAGGCAGTAGCTCCGCCTCTGCAGCTCATTCATGAAACGAGGACACTCTCTTTGAAATGGGAACGTGACTAAGTTTCACCACCAGCGAGGAATTCTCTCAGTGACCTTACTGAAACACTGAGCAGCATTGATAATTCACTCTCTGCATCCTGAGGGTCCAACCGCGCTGCGAGCTGCGTAATAACTCACTCTCATGACATCGATCCCAGTGGGATTTCCCAGTGCTGCTGGGTGAGAAAGGAGCCAGTTAAAGACGTGAGCTTGAGGGCTCCAGGGAACCACTGATCATCACGCTGTTTATTTCCTCTGCAGATATGAAATGAATGAAAGTTGTACTTAAAGTTACATAATGAATTATTGAGAAAGTGGAAACTCTAGAAATCTTGATGATTTTACAGCTAACTAAATTCTCAGCCGATTAGACTGTTGTCAGGCTATAAAATAGGCGTTATCAGTCGCTATAAGCCCCATAGATGTGGGTCAATAGGATCCTACTACACCCACTTGTAGGTTTTATCATCTATTCACATGGTAGATCACCGAAAGAAGGTATAAAAGAGTATGACAGCGACCGCTAGTGACCGTAGTAATTATGACAGGAGCAGAATTGGAAGTCAGGCACTGTATTATAGACAGTGTGAAACTCCATCATCCCTGACCTCCAATGGATGGGACACAAAACACAGGGATGTCACCCAGGAGATCGGAGTTCACATCCCATGTGAAACCAACATCGTGTAGTTATCTTTGTGTTCATAGTTATTTTAACCCAAAACACAATGTTTTTCCCTAAACTTAAAAAAGTGGGTTTTTTTTGCCTAAACTTAAAAAAGTTGTAGTTTTATTGTCTAAACCTAAAGAAGTTGTAGTTTGGTTGCCTAAAGAAGCCTTTTTGTTTGTGTTCAAAACGTAACATTTCATTCAGTTTTACTGAACATGTTCGAACATGTTGCTTTTAAGTTTCACTTTCACTTTCACAACGTAGTAAGCGTAGGCCCCTAATGACTCATATATACTGTATGGTGCTTATTGCGACTGATAACGCCTATTTAATGGCCTGATAACAGTTGAATCGCTGCAATCGCTGGATTTCACACTACTCAAGAGACTCAAGAAATAAAAGTCTTTCAAATAAAAAAGTGTGATTACTCAGCACAAAACATGACGTGAGTAAACTTTAAATTAATCCATTTGTTCATGTAATAAAGTTTGTCTTCAAGCTAACAACAAAGCTTGATTTCCCAGTGCTTTAATTATTTCCACAGCGTACAAACACTCAGTTCCCCTTCGCTGCTTTTCATATTTCAATCATTAAATCCAATACTTCAATACGGAGCTTCAGGTTGTCAAGTTATTATTAAAGAGTCATATTGGGCCAATAACATCTGCAATGACGTTTCAGAAACGAGAGATTTTATGGTCCGGTTTGTTTCTCTCAGTGGCAAACGCAGCGACAACATGCTTTATGACAGGCTGGTAAATCAGCGAGCTTCCACTTAAGAGGCCAGAAGCATAACGTGCCATAGTTTCACACAGTCTCTGCGGATTGGTCTGAAGAGTGGATGCATTCTTATTTAATAAACCTGCCCAATTTCTCTCCATTATGCTGATCAATATGTAGAGAATGGCTGCTGTGCATATCAAAAAATGTACATTTACAGGACCCTAGATGATCCCAGCAGACAGCGGCAAGGCTCAACTTGTTTGAGATGATACATCAGAGCAGAGCGAGCTAATGGGCCTGTAAGGGTGAGGCTGGGCGAACCCAGAGGACTCTAAAATTTTAAAAATAGACCCACAAATTGGACGGAGTTGGTGTTGTATGAAATTGCTTCCATGGAAATTTCAGAGCACGTGTAGATGAAGGGGAAACAAAACTCACTGGTCAAATCTCTCAGTGGATATTATGGATATAATTATGGTTATCTTACAATCATTGGCCTGCTCCAAAGCTTCGTTTTCTGATGCAGGCAGCCTCTGTGAACTCTGTCCAACAGTACATTCTGAAGACAGTGCATTGTGTAAGTCTATATAAATATATAAAGCGTTCATCTAATGTGAAATCCTGTGTTTAATCTCTCTGTGCACTGCTGGGTTATCAGGAGAAAGTTAATCCTGTGTGTGAGCATGGACTGCACGTGCCAGTTGGTACGGGGAATCTGTTACTGAGGCCTGCAGAGGGACGAGGGACGCAGGAGGAATAAAAAGAATAAATAAGAAACAGCGGAGAGGACGCTCTCTGTGAGGTAACGAGGGGAAAAACACCTCAGAGTTTTCTCTGCATCATCATGACACAAGGCCTTGACAACAATCCCCGTGTGTGCTCTCCCTAACGCCCACTCCGGCTCATCTGAGGGGGAGCTGCTGGACGAGATTCAGGGAAGGTCGTGATCCGGGATTTGGATCTCTCCTGTGCAGCTTGTCCATGACGGTCTTGTGATGTGAGATTAAAAGGATTTTTCTTTGGGGTCTATATGTGTGTGTGGGCATGATATACATTTGTTACTGTATACTTGCCTACAAATGTTTCTGCTTGTGACATACATAGAAAACGTAGGTTTATTAGCTCGTTACGCTCCTCTTGATTATTTCTGTCATAAAAAGTGAGCACATCCCTAGCAGTTTAACAGCTCTATTCCTATGTGTCTCCACAGCACTGACGCCAATCCACTCTGAGCCAGCTGGAGGAACAAACATTCAATTTAAAAATTGTCAAGGATTTTATGATCAATTGCAAGCTGTCGCATATAAGAGGATGCAAAACAATGCTGTGAAACAAAACTGTCCATAAAAGAAGAAATGTTACTTTTGCGCTCAGTCGTTTGTCCACGAGCACAACGAGAGACCCGAGCAGAAACTTTATCTGCAAGGATGTCGCACAAAGTAGCAAACAGACAATTCAGGTCAGTGGGCTGGTTCCCATCATGCCTCTGTGTTTCCTCATGCTATAACTTCAATAATTCATCCATGTTCAGCCAGCAGCACTTTCACTGAGAAACATTCTGCATCAGGACCTTTTTTAAAGCACAACAAACATCATTATTGCCTTTCCTTTACAGAGTGCATTTCAGGGGATTCCTGCTATAAAAGAGGGAAAAGAATAACACACACAGGCTTAGAGAAGGAGGTCCAAAACACCGCCGCGGTACGTTTATAAAAATTATCACATGGAGGCAGGACTGAGGCGAGGCCGACAGCCTCTCCTTCAGAAACCTTCTCTAAGCAATTAGAGTGTGTTTCATCCTCCGACTGGCACCATATCAAAGAACAGAGAGAGAGACTGAGCCGAGTTCACACGGAGAAACGGTATCATTAGCACCTACTGAATATTCAGCTCATTTCTGATGTTACATGCTGAACACTCGAGGCACAACGATAATTCTTGCTGACCAAATATGAGTATGAAATGATGAGTGATCGCATGAAATGTCGGAAACAAAACACAAAATGTTGAAGTTCAAACACTTTTGTTCCCACATGTTCATCTGACAAAATCTAACTTGGACTGGTAGGGGTGTAACGATACATTGATCTGGATCGATATATCAATTCAAAGATCAGTGACCCAATATCATCGAAGCAAAGTGAAAATATCAATACATATCATCATCTTTGAGATACGCCTTTATTTTGAAATTCCCTCTAAATATTTATTCTTTTTATAAAAAATAAAACAGTAGATTGTGTTTCATTTAAATGTCTGTAAGAGCTCAGAAATAAAATTGTCAAATCATATTTGAGTTGATTTTAGTGAGCTGATATATTCGTCACAAAGTTTAATGTATTGATTTGTGTACATAGACACGAATTTCACCAACTTCATTGGTCAGTTTTAGAATATATTTTAAGATCCTTTTATTGGTGTTCAATTCACTCAATGGACTAGCACCTGAATATTATCAGATATGCTCTTGATGTTTGCTCCCTCTAGATCACTCAGGTCCTCTGACACTGGCCTCTTAGTTGTTCCCTGGGTGAGGACAAACACCTGCGGCGAGGTGGCTTTTAGTGTTTATGGACCTAACATCTGGAATAGCCTGCCAGAAGAGCTGAGGGCATCTCAATCAGTAACTAACTTTAAAAGAAATTTCAAGACATATCTTTTTAGTTTAGCATTCTCTTAATCTTAATTAATCCTTAATCCATTAAAAATACATTTATATATATATTAATATTTTTATCTCCCCTCTTTAATTGTGTTATGTTCATTGTATTAATTTTTTTTTAGAATTATTGATATGATATGTTAAATGTGAAATCTGATATAGTGTAAATTATTGATTTAGCTACACAAGCTATTGTCTTAAATGATGACGTACTATATATTGTAGCTAAAGGATGCAGTGTATTGACTGGACCTGAAACATATATGTGATTCATACATGAAGCATCTCATTCCAAGAGCTGACCATGTTTAACCAACAGCGAAGAAAAACACAATTTTACGCAGTGACTATAAAACTATTCACCCGTTTGGACGTTTTCATGATTTAGGGTTTACAACATAAATCACAGTGGATGTGATTATAATTTTTTGACACTGATCAACCGAAAACTAAACTTTAATATCAAAGTAAAAACAGTCTAAAACAGCTAATAATTTGCTCCGCACAGACACTGTAGTTGTTGTCTGTGGATCACGTGCAGCCGAGCCCGACAGCCTGGCCGTGAACACACCTCAGAGCAGCTGGCACAGTTTCACTCCCGGTTTAAACGGGTCAGGACCTTATTATACAATCCTGGCAACAACCTCTGGGCTGCATCATTTGAGCAGATTAAACATCTTCCTTCTCTCTCAATCAATCTCTATATTCCCCCCCCTCCTTTAACGTCACACTATCTTCTTATGTCCCCTGATTGCTTGTGATTTCTGCTACGTCACAGGATTTTCCGCAAAGCCTCTGCTGTGTTCCTGCGTACACACCTCACGAGGGAATAAACTACAACAGCAAGCATAAAGGTCACAGCAGAACATTTTAGTTCCACCAGAAACAGCGTGTTTTGCATTAAACTGTACGATAACTTCAGCAGAACTTCTGCCTGTATTGTTCCTATAACCTAGCAACAAAAGAGCCGCTGACTATTTAAAGACTGTGAAAGTGTTGAAGCTGCTAACTGCAAGACACTCACATGCAGAACAAAACAGCCTCTTTGTTCTGTAATTTTGTAAAATCTTTGTTAATGTGGCAGGCTACAATTTACACAGAATGGATCAACTGATATTCTACAGCAGCCTGTTTAAATCACAGATGATACTGTATATATGTGCTCTCCCCAAATCTGCCCTGAAATTAATGTCTGTATCTACCAAACCATCTGCCTGCTTGCATAAGAGGACAGGTGGCCTGCTTAGGACTGCGCAACCAAAGGTTTACACATGAACACACACAATTTAACACACGTTTGCTGTATATGCACACAAGTTAAAATGTGGTGTAGTCTAACAGAGGACAGGACTCTCAGTCCTTCAGCAACCAGTGAACCAACAAACACAACACGCACACACTTTTCTTTAAAGTAAAGAGATAAATCACTAAACTGTTTCCGTGAGGAATTTGAGCTTGATATGCATTGATTATTTAGAAACTATAAGTGATGTTGATTGACAGTAATGTAAATACTACTTGTGACAGCACAGAAGAGCTTGGGGAAAAAAAGTCAGTACAGCATAGTATCGCGATACTACGCGTGGCGATATTGTATCGATACACGAATGTTTATTATATACAGTAAACTATTAACCTCTGAACAATCCGACGGCCCCTATTCTGTCTTTCAAAGGTTGTAGCAGGCTCAGTTTTAAAGCTAGAAGAAGATACTGGTATCAAATTAAACTAGAAAAAACCTAAGGAATCGATTGGTACCAACCATGTCATGTTAGCTTGTTGGAAAGAATACTAAATAATGCTCTAAACTTAGGCTAAATTTTGGCAAGGAAAAACTGGCATGACAAAGGGGTCCCTTGACCTCTGACCTCAAGACATGTGTTTGAAAACTCTGAGATGAGCAGAGTGAAAACTGTATCTTATTAGATGAAACAGATGTTGACAAACTGCATAATTTGCAGCTGAAAAAAGGTAATAAATCACAATGTATCTTATCGCAATACTCAGCATCGTAAAATGTTTAAAATCGCAATAAGATCGTATTGTGACTTAAAAGACCAGTGTGTAACATTTAGGAGGATCTATTGGCAGAAATGGAATATAACCTTAATAAGGATGTTTTCTTTAGTGTACAATCACCTGAAAATAAAAGTCAATGTGTTTTCGTTACCTTAGAATGAGTCGTTTATATCTACATAGTCTCCACAGAGTACGCCATGTTTATACAGTAGCCCAGAATGGACAAACCAAACTCTGTTAACTTTTCCTGCTTGGGCCAGAGTCGATAACGTTACTTACTCGCTCCCGTCGCCGCCACTCTCTCTCTCTTGCTTCAGCACTCACTTTCCACGTACACACACACACACACACACACACACACACACACACACACACACACACACACACACACACACACACACACACACACACACACACACACACACCATTACACACTCACCATTATCGCCATCTGCATTCTATCACACACACTCTATGCACTGACAAAGCTTTGCTAAAGACTTAAGTATTCAGTTGTAGAACCAGGTTATATTTAAATCTCCATATGCTTAATGCAAAACCTTTCTGGCAGATATTCAGTGTGTCAATAAGTTTCAATAACAAGTTTATGATCAGTCTGCCAAAGAAATTCACTCAAATCCTGGAAAGTAATATCAGATGGGTGTGAGTCATTTTTGTCTTGAAGTCCAAATGGAGCTGCTTTTTATAGTTTTTACCAACTGAGTGATATTTTTTATCAAGGCAGGAAGAAAAAAAGGCCATTTATCATCCTTATAATCCTCTTTTCTAACTATTTGTGTTCAGTCTTCAACCAAATGTGTTTTCTCACCTGCAGCTGAGCAGAAAGCCTTTTATGGGAAACGGAGAAAGATTTAACTCCCATATAAACCACCTAGCCGTAGCTTCCAGTTGATTTAGAATACATTTTCAGATTTTACTGATTACCAATAAGGCAATAAAACTCTTGGCTCCAGCAACACTACACATTTTTCATCCCCTGTGTAAAGAAACACAAAGCCACGTTTAGCTCGAAGGATTTAAAGGCCCTCACTGTGAGTTGCTGATTGTGTTTGAGGAAGTGCTATATAATTTCTGAATTTTGCTTTAGCAGGACTTTGTGAGCCAACATTCAGCCCCTTCGCCTTCAAGTTAATGGTGCACTTAGCAGTCACTGAAATATTGAGTGGGCCTTCAGGGTCCTAGTCAGATTTTAACATAAATCTGATATCATGTTGTGGACTGAAGCCAGGAAGTGGTTCACAAGCTATATAGAAAGACATAATTACTGTTTGGAGCACAATTCACACAACTAATGTGCATGGTCCTGTCCATATTGTGCGTGTAGGTCATGGTAGGAGAAAAAAAGGGTTTCTTGTTACCTGCTTTTTGTTTGTTTTCACACTCAAAAGCAGCAAAGAGACACAAGCTACAGCAGATAAGCTGCCACCCTCTTCAGCAGGGCATCCCTCACTCATGAGATTTCAGCCTCCTCTCATCGGAAGCCAGAGGAGAAACCCTTTCATCCTCCTCAGCCAGCTACCTCAACAGAAACAGGTCACCGCT
Organism: Helicolenus hilgendorfi; assembly: GCA_916700815.1. Classification (NCBI taxonomy): domain Eukaryota; kingdom Metazoa; phylum Chordata; class Actinopteri; order Perciformes; family Sebastidae; genus Helicolenus; species Helicolenus hilgendorfi. The sequence continues at coordinate 2,041 of CAKALG010029011.1, read as the reverse complement.
CCCTGTTTATGAGTGTGTCAGCATGAAAACAAGACATTTTCTCTAAATTTAGACAGCCAGCACATGAATTATTAACACAAAGTATTAAAGAATCACTAAAAAGCCCTACTTAGGGTTTGAAATCAATACTGGCGCAGCAGTGTAATCAAGCTGGAGATGGATGACTTGATATTTATTTATAGAGCTGAAGAAATTTGCTCCAGTGTGCGGAGACCAATTATCGTATGTAATCTGGTTATTGTCGGTGTCCAAATGGACACCAGCATGAACTGGAGTCTGATGTCTCTCATATTGCTTTTTCAATAACTTGCTGAGTGGAGATGTTGACTGAATGACAGGAACTTTTAACAGCCTCAAGTCATTTTTTTTTTTTATTACTGTCAAAGCCTGAGTGCAGCAATTCTTGGCAAGCTACTTCTCCTTTAGCACAAACTATTCTGCGTCTTGAACAGATTTGTATCTGTCCTCAAAGCACATGCACAATATTATAATGTATTACTGCTTATTAGATTAGGTTCAACTTTATTGTCATTGCACATACTGTATAAACAAGTACAACAAAATGCAGTTTTGCATCTAACCAGAGTAGTTAGTAAACAACTAGTAAAGTGCGTATTATGACAATATACACAAAAGAGGATGTACTGTATGTGGTGTATATATAGACACATATTTACAGATTGCAGTTAAGGTGCAAATGATTGACATATGTTATATTCTGATGAATAAGAGTTAAGTTTGAAATATTGTATAAAAAATGTTGTATAAGAGTATTATAAAGACTAAATTATATATACAGGTGGAGTTATATGTATTTAGGCGCCTGTGGATGTTTAAGCAGATTCCAGTTCAAATCACTGCAAGTTCAAACGATACGAAAACAACCTTTCCGAGATCTGCAGTGCTTGTTTGTGAAGAAAGGTCATGTCTTATATGTGCAGCAGTGTAGCGTTGCAACTAACAATTATTTTCCTTGTTAATTAATCTGTTGATTATTTTCTCCATGAAACGATTAGTTGTTTGGTTTTATTAAATGGTGGAAAAATGTCGATCAGTGTTTCCACAAAGCCCGAGATGACGTCCTCAAATGTCTTGTTTTGTCCATAACTAAAAGATATTCAGTTTACTGTCATATAATAAATCAGAAAATATTCACATTTAAGAGGCTGGAATCAGAGAATTTTTACTTATTTTTCTTTAAAAAAAAAAAATGACGTCAAACCGATTAATCAAAATAGTTGCTGATTAATAAGGAGTTGACAATTGATTAATTGTTGCAGCTCTTTGCAGCAGCATTGACTGCAATCATCCACTGTATTATAACAAACAAGGTTTAAATAATAAAAAAAACCTGATAAATGCAATCATATTTAAGGCGTTACTTAAATACAGCATTGACTGCAACCATTCACTGTATTATAAGAAAAAAAAGGTTTAAATAATAAAAAAAACAACTGATAAATGCAATTATATTTAAGGTGTTACTTATTAGTACTTTAATTGGATCTATGTACTGTATGCTTAACAAAAAAATGACCTAGGTCAATGTAACATAAACTCTATGAGAGGTTCATAAACAGTCTTCATCCCGGCAGGAGGAGGAGGAAGAGGAGGCTGAAAGACCCCCAACTCTGCGTCACACTCACAGCAAGTAGAGATCTCCTCTGAGTACCGTTTAACATCACAAACTATTTAACTGGAGGAGAAAAAGTCCACACATCCCACTTGAGCTCAAACACAACATCATCATTCCCCCTCGACATTAGCGACCAACCTTTCTGCTGCTTGAAGGACTGGATGGAGCCCGAGTGGTGCACCATTGCGACGTTCAGTCGGTTTCCAGCGTTAATTGAATTCCGCGTTAGGAAAAGCAGGATTGCAGGATACATGGGAAACTATGGTGGGGTTGCGTAGGTGTTCTCGCAGCTCCCATCCTGCCAAACGATCTCTGCGCAAACACCCAGCAACACCTGTCCTGTCTCAGCTCCGCATGCTCCCTCCTCCTCCTCCCTCTCTCCTCCATCCCTCCTCCAGCTCCCCA